>KL284339.1:0-12456 GCA_000699545.1 Podiceps cristatus
TAATTTTTTTTATTTTTCACCATTTTTTTTCCCCTTTCCAGTTATTTTCCTGTCCTGGTCCACTCACTTAAGCATTTACTTTTTTTCAGATACTATCCTCCTCTGACTCAGTTCACGCTTTACTCTCATCCATTGTAACCAAAGAGTGAACTCTCACAGCCAGCTTATCCACGCCGAGGATAAAGGGATAAAGGATTTTTTTTTCTTTCTTCATTGGGGCATCCCCCAAAATTGGATTGCAGATTAGAAAAAAGGGAGGGGAAGGGTGTGAAAATTTCTGGCTGTTGGCTGTTGAAAAACAAAGAAGTGGAAGGAAACGCTTTATGAAGAGAGTCAGATTTCTTTTCTTTGTTAGGGAAAAATTTACACAACAACACTTGCCTGTGGATTTCATTGTCGAGTCAAGGCAGGACCAAAGGGGTGATCAAATCTAATACAGACATCAGCCTAAGAATGCTATGGGTATTATTACAGAATCGCAGAATCACAGTACAACTGAGACAGGAAGGGATCTCTGCAGATCACCAAGTCCAGGATTTTGCCCAGTAAGATTTTGATTATCTCCAAGATACTCCACAACCTCTTTTGGAAACCTGTTCCAGAGTCTGACCACCCTTATAAGGGAAAAATAAGTTTAGTATTTTCTTATGTTTGAACAGAAATTCCCATGTTTCTGTTTGTCCTGTCCCTCTTGTGCTGTCACTGGCCACCAATGAGAAGAGCCTGGCTTCATCTTCTCTACTCCCTCCCATCAGATATTTACACACATTGATTGGATCCCCCTCAGCCTTCTCTTCTCCAGCCTGAACAGTCCCAGCTCTCTCATCCTCTCTATATGTGTCAGATACACTAGTTCCTTAGTCATCTTTACGGCTCTTCACTGGACTTGCTCCATTTTGTCCACATCTGTCTGGTATTGGGGTCTCAGACTTGGACCCAACACTTGAGATGTGTCTCACTAGGACTGAACAGAGAGGAAAGTTCACCTCCCTCAACCTGCTGGCAATGGACTTCCCAGTGCAGCCAAGGATGTTCTTGGGCTTTTTCACTGTGAAGGTGTGTTGGTGATTCATGGTCAGCTTGTTGTCTATCAGGACCTCTAGTTCTTTCTTTACCAAGCTTCTTTCTGGCCAGTCAGCCCCCAGCATGTACTGCTGCATGGGGTTGTACCTCCCCAGCTGCAGAGCTTTGCTTTTCACCTTGTTAAAGTTCATGAGATTCCTCTCTGCCCAGTTCCCCAGCCTGTTGAAGCCCCTGAAGTGCAACCATCTGACATATCAAACAGTCCTCTCAGTTTCCTATCATCTGCAAACTTATTGAGTGTGTACTCTGTCCATGTTCCGAGTCATTAATGTATATGTTAAACAGGACTGATCTCACCATCAACCCCTGGGGCATACTACTAGTCACCAGCTCCCAGCTGGACTTCATAGCACTGGTCATAAACATTTGAACCGAACAGTACAGATAGTTTTCAATTTACCTCACTGTCCTTTTATCTATCCTGTACTTCATCAGTCTGTGTCTATAAGGACGTTACAGGAGAAAGCATCCAAAACCTTAGTCAAAAATCAAGATCAACTGTATTCACTGCTCTCCCCTCATCTACCGAGGCTGTCATTTCATTGTAGGAGTCTGGCATCAGTTTAGTCAAGCATGAGTTCCCCTTGATAAATCCACGCTAACTACTCCCAATAACCTTCCTGTTCTTTGTATTTTTGGAAATTATTTCCAGGACTATCAATTGCTCTATCACTGTCTCAGAGATCAAGGTGAAGCTGATCTGTATGTAGTTTTCTGAATATTCCTTCTTGTACTTCTGGAAGATAGGAGTGATATTTGCTTTTTTCCAGGGTCAGGAATCTCCCCCAGTCACCATAACATTTCAAGAATAATCAATACTGCCCTGAAAATAACATTGTCCAGCTACCTCAGCACTTGTGGGTGTATCCTATCAAGTCCCATGACTAAAGTATGTCCAGTTTGTTTAAATGTGCTCTAATCTGAAATTGTTACACCAAAGATATGTTTTCCTTGCTCCGGACTTTCCCACTCTTCTCAGGGGCCTGAGATTCCTGAAGGCAAACCTTACCAGTAAAGACTGAGGTAAAGAACACATTGAGAACCTCAGGCTTCTCCATGTCCTTTTTCACCAGTTCCCATGCCCCATTCATCAGTAGGCCCACATTTTCTCATCTTTTTTTTTTTTTTTTTTTTTCTTTTTTTTTTTTTTTTTTTTTTTTTTTTTTTTTTTTTTTTTTTGTCTAATTGTAGCAGTCTGTCTTGTTGCCTTTCACATCCCTTGCCAGATTCACTTCCAGGCTGGCCTTGGATTTCTTAATCCTATCCCTGCATGATCAGACAACATCTCTTTCTTCCTTCTGGGTCACCTTTCCCTCCTTCCATCTCTTGTACACCTCCTTTTCAGTTGGGAGCAACTTGTTTGTCCTTGCATGTCTCCTGCCATCTTTGTTTGACATGCTGTGTGTTGGGATGGACTGTTCTTAAGCTTAGAGGAGGTGAGCCAGCTGGAGGTCCAGCTCTCCTTGGACCTCTTTTCTCTCCAGGACTGTCTCTAATAGGATTTTTCCAAGTAGATCCCTGAAGAGGCCAAAGACTCCTGTAGTCCAATGTTGTGATCCCTCCTTTCAGGATCTTGAACTCCACCATCTCATGGTCACTGTATCCAAGGCTGCCCCTGACTTTCACCCCCCTGACAAGTCCTTCCCTGCTCCTAAGTATGAAGTACAGCAGAGCATGTCTCCTCACTGGATCCTGGCTCATCTGTCTCAGGAAGCTGTCATCAATGTGTTCCAGAAACCTTCTGTATTGCTGCTGTGTTGTCCCTCCAGCAGATACCAGGGTAGCTGAATTTCTCCATGAGGACCAATGCTTGTGAACATGCAGACTCAGTTGACAAAGCATAGGAAAATTCTTCTGTCAGAAAATAAAAAAAAACCAACCAAACAAACAAACCATACTCCAAAACTAAACCTACTGTGTAATGCATCTATCTCCTAGACAATCTCAATAGTTTGTTCTGAATGTCAATATCTCATCATACAATAATTATATCTGTAATAAAGATATTATTATCATTGAATATCTGGGGTTTTCATTCAATGTGAAGCTTACACTGGGAGGCTCCTGAGGGCTTCTTTTCCCTTAGGGTCTATTGGAGGAGCTGACCCTTTTTTAGGTCTGCTTTCAACGATTTCCAGAATCAATATCTGTGACATTTTTCAAAATGTAATCTGGAAATTAATTGTAGAGAAAGGTTCCTGTGCCTTCAGAAAGTGTTAGTAAGTGTGTGGGTGGTGTAAAGTGGGAGATGCATTAGTTGCTATACATAGGAATGAAGTATGCACAACAAGAATAAAAGGAGGGAATGTCATCAATGCTGCTACCCACACTGTTCTGGATTTTGGATAGATTGCAATTAGTTTGACCTCTGTACTTTAAATGGTAATGTCTGGAGAATTCTGGAAGGTGTAACTTCCTATTATTAACATTATTAACTGAATATTAGAAAAATGATAATATTGTTAAGAGTTGCACTGTATACTCTCAGCTATACCTAGACACTCCCTCGCTCAAATCAATACCTATGACATGACATTTTTGATCATGTATACATATCCCCACATTTAAAAATCCTAGGAGAGAGCAGGTATTTTATTATTTTGATGGAGCATCTGGGTTTTATTTTTCAGAAGTCTGGGAAAAATAAGTACAAAATATGTGTTAAACTGAGATTGTACTTTCAACAACAAAAAAGATCAATAAAAAAGCGACAAAAAAACCCCCTACCCAATAGGCAGCACCTAGTGAGTAATAACTTAATTTCTGTATAGCTCAGGGGGGTTGCAAGGGGAGTGTGAAAAGTTCATTATTATCAACCAGAAAAGAAAGCGAGTGCTAAGAAGAAAGAATCATATTTCCTATTGGGATTTCTCTCAGACTACATGATTTGCATGAAGGGCACCACATCAAACACATTGGGTGCCCTTTTTCAAATATTAATGTGAAGCTTGTTTCAAGTTCTTTCTTGACTTTGTGCCACCTTGTATCAAAGGAAGTTAAAAGTAGGACTTGGGAGGAAAAAATACTTTTCCAACTGTTTCAGCACTTAGCAAAAATCTTTCTGTATTTGATCAGTTCTGCTTCAAACTTTTATTATTTTGACAAACAGGCACATTTTTATAGCTGTGCATTTTGTGGCAAACTGATTTGGACTTTTTCCCCTCCTTTTATTGAGGTTTTCCATTTTGCAAAGATGGGAGTCATGACTGACCCACTCAGAGCATTTATGTTTTATGTAATTTAATTATCTGCCTTAGTCTTTTCTCTCACTTGCCATAATTTCTGTTAAATATTTATGTATCTCAGCAAGTTTATACCAAAGTATGCCACAGAAAATGGAGCCCTTACAATTAAAGATGTGTAGTTTGAGCTGTCTTAATCTTACCTAATTGAACTTTTAAATGCCTAAGTCTAAGCTGATCAACCTATGTTTCTCTTATAGTCAATGGGGAGAAGTAGGCACCTCCCCAGGATGGTTCAGGTAAATTAGTTGTCTAAGAGACATGACATGGATTCAGCTCCAGCAGCAGCAGCTTCTTTTAACTGACTATAAAAGGAGCCTAAAATGCTTAGCTTATACTTAAATGACTAACATTTAGAGATAAATTGTTAGATAATTCCCACTGTAAGTAACTCAATGACACCAGCAACAAAAAAAAAAAAACCCGAAGTGTATATACTTCCTGTCTGTTTCCCCTCTCCTCAGAAACAAAGAACGCAAGAGAAGTGGCAGGGTTTTTTGTTGAGAAATTCCAACATAAATAAATTTCTCAGAAGAATACAAGAAATTATTCATATTATATAACATGAGAGCAATTATTTGAGATAAATGAAATTGTGGAAATCTGCATCATAGAAGTCCTAGAAATTGATCTTTTCAGAATGCTCAAGGCACAGTTTGCAGGACAAAAAAATCAAATTACAATGAAATCTAAGCTGTAATTGATAATTTAGGAAGTAGTGGTATCTTAGCCTGAGAACTACATGTTCTCCACAACTCTGGGAAGAAATCTTCACTGAACTCTCACAGGCTATGGTAGAGGAACTTTTAAATTCACAACCATCAGCCAGATTTGTAGCAGACATAATCATCATGGAGGTGATACAACTAAAGCTCCTGAGGTATTTTCAATTAAAAAAAAAAAAAAAAAAAAAAAAAAAAAAAAAGTCCAAAGTGCTCTGGAAAATAAACAGGTGGTTTGGCCTGTAAGACACAGATCATCTTCTGTGCTGTTTTCCTCACTATTTTTCACAAAACAAATTAGAGAGAGATTAAAGTGAAATTAGAGAGAGATTGAAGTGAGCTACTGTCAACAAATGTGAAAAGACTAACAGTGCTACTGAAAATCAGAGTAAAATTTAGACATAATGGATTCTTTATGTGCTTACTATATGGAAATATTTTCACCCTGGAGTCAATAAGACTGTTTTTCTTGTGAGTCGCAGAAGCAAGGTTTTATAAGAATTTCTTGCTGGTGTTTTTTATGTATGAAACCAAAGTAATTAACATTTTTCTGACCAGTCCTATCTATGGTCATTAAGAAAACAAAATACAATGATCCAGTCTTTAAAAACACTACCTAGCCCACACACCAGTGAAAAAACTGTCTGATCATCAAGAATGGATGATGTGGATAATGTTCTTCTCTTTTGCATAGAGATAATAATTCCTGATTTTTAATATCATTTTCTGGTTTTTGTCCTCATTCCCTCGGGATGAGATTTTTTTCCCTTGTAGGCTGGATATTTTTTTCATGAATTTTTATTTCTGTTTTCTTTGTTTTTTCTCGATTCAGTTAAATTGTATGAGCATTTTTTACATTTTAAAGCATTAGGGACAAAATATTCATAAAAAGAGAAGATCTGAACTACAATATCATTTTGTAATCCTATATAACTTAAGTTGGCACTGGTTTCTAATTTTAAGTACTAATTACCATTGGGGGCCTAGACACTGCTGTACACATTTGACAGCCCCATATATATATTAAATCAGTCCATATTTCTGTGGAGGCATAAAAAAGCAGAATCTAGATCTATGAAATTAGTGATAGAAAGGTTTATTAGATTGTCTAGCTGATAATACAAGAAATCACTATGAGTACGCTAAGCAGAGAAGAATGGGCATAAGACCTTTTACCAATTATCAATGCATTATCTGTGTATTTGCTGCAGTCATATATGACAAACATGTAATATTAGAAAAAGTCTGCACTAGCAATTTTTGTTGGATATTTTCCAAGTAATATGTCTGAGCTATTTGGTTCTTGGTTTCCACCATTATCGGTAAAATGAAGTTAGAGGAAAGAAAAACAGCATCACACATGCAACTATCTTCACTTTCTTCCTACTTTACCAATGTGTTCTACTGTAGATCATTTACACAGAAAAGAGTAGCTAGAGTCAAATGTTCCACAGCTGAAACAAAAGCAATATGCTTTTCCAAGCTTCCTCCTGGCTCACAAGGTATGTGTCAATGCTCATCTGAAGCTAGTCGAGTAATTAACAGAATTTTATATAAAAAAAGAGAAATGTTTTCTGCTTCTTATCTTGATTTAGTGACAGCTTGAAACAAAGATAAACAGAAGAATGGGATCACTGTAGTTATATATTGCAACCCATTTAATTTTAAGATGCATTTTCTACTCAGTTTAACCAAGTTTTAACTTCCTGTCAGCTTGTTCTTATGGACTGTATTGAACGTCAACATCCTGAGCTATTAAAGAGTAAGTTGAAAGGATAAATGTCTTTGTAGGAGAAGTCTTCCTGGAAAAGGCAGAGCTACATAAAGCGGTATTCAGTGTAAGTAGTGGTAAACAGTAATTGCATTCCTTCAGTTTACATTGACTGCAAGCCTATTGAATTCTGTTTAAGATTCTGTTTGCGGATATTACCCAAATTTAAAAGTCCTGATGTATATCATACGATCTTGAATTGTTGTAAAATGTGGTGCATCACCAAATAGTTCTCAACAAAGACATAACCTTAAGAGTCTTGTACCTGTTCCCATGTCATCTACAATATGCCTGCATCAGGAAAAAAACCCGTAACAAACTCCTACCCGTTCCGGCTAAACCCTGTCTTTCAAAGCCAACAATAAGACGTGAAATGAGCCAGTGTTCCCCTGCCCTCTGTCAAGGGGTAAACGTTGATTTTTCCCTGGCTATGAAGTTAGAGATTTCTGTGCAGGAACATTCTGCATGCATCTTTTACTGTCATTCCTCTGCTATGAAATACCCTGAGAATGTTCCACTTTGGGTAATTCTATTTCCAGAATTCTAAAGCAGCTTTCAGTTCTCTTCTTGAGACTAAATGCAAAGTGTTGTCATTTTGCACAATCATTAAAAACTTTGTCTGGTTTTCAAACATTCTTTTCTTTGCTTCTGCTTTTTCCTGAGCAGAACTTGCTGTCGTTTCAGCCTTTATGAAAACAGGAAGAGGAAAGAACAAAAAATAATTTGCTCTCCTGCAGTAGGAGTGTGGCAATTTATAAAGTTTTAGCTGTCAGTTTACTTTTTGTAAGTATTCAGAAAAGTGTTTTCCAATTAATACATGTCTATAAAAAGCGCAGTTCCTGAGGTGGCCAAAACTCAAATTGTCCTTAAAAAATAATTTCCTGTTCAAGATCTCTAAAAGTACATAATACAATGCATTGTGACTGCCAAACTCTGAATAAAAGCGCATTTCCTGAGGTAGCCAAAACTCAAATTGTCCTTAAAAATAATTTCCTGTTCAAGATCTCTAAAAGTACATAATACAATGCATTTGACTGCCAAACTCTGAATCATCATTTTAAGAAAGGGAAAGGAAAAAAAAATAAAACTTCATATCTGTATTTCCAACTCCACCCTCAGTACACATCATATCTGTATTTCCAGCTACAGCCTCAGTACACATCAGATCAGAAACTCTCTTTGCTGAACTGAATTAGAACAATTCAAACATCTACCAGACAGTAATTCTGGGTAACAGGAGAAACCTCAGATTTTGTATTGTTGGGCAATAGTTCCATATGGCTCTGTAGCTGCATAACCACGGCATGTATATTTTATTGCAAAATTTGGTATTTATGTTCTGCCAAAACTTGTAACAAGACAAAGCTGTACTCATTAAGCAATGCAATTCACTTCCAGGACATTTATCAAAAGTTTATTTGAAATAACTTTCTGGTTTGATTATTCTAATTGATCATGATTTTGGTATGTTTGAGACCTGTACTTCATCACCTTTTTGTCTCAAATCACACTTTTAAGAATAAAAACAGTGTTTCAAGCCTGGGTAGAAATATGATGAAAAGTCAGCTTTCCAGGGGAAATGCAATAGAACAGGCATCTCAATTAATATATCCAAGTCTCCAGATACTGCTTTCTAGTAATGTAACTTGGAGTTTATCCCTTGGTATATGGAGTTTTGATTTTTTCACACTGAGCTCTAATACAAAATACATTAACTGCAAGTGGAGAACTATAAAAATCCTGAAAGCCAATAGTTTAATACATGAATTTCCAACTCAGCTGGTGCTGTATGAACTGTTAGCAGTAAACATTGAGCCACAAGGGGATTACCAGGTCATATTGTACACTCAGTGTAAGATCTCGGCCACGCTTCTGTTTGATGCTTGCGATGTTACTGTTTGCCTCCCCACCCTGGAGGGGAATAATACAATTGGTTAGTTATTTTTCATTGGTATCTCTTTTTTGACCAGTATTTTATCACATGACAACATATATGGACAAAAGGATTTTAAAGATTTCTTAGGATAAGGAAACAAATATGCTTTGTGATTACCTCAATACTTGTTTGGTACTGTTGATGTATTCCACACATCAAAAGAAAAGAAATATAAATTTAAAAGTTCTATAAACAGTTAAAAATTAAACTGATAGAATACATTATGTAAAGGAAAGTATTCTAGGAGTATCCTAGATTTACAGGAAGTGTAATAAAAGATATGCAATGATGGAAAATTAAATTACAATATAGCTCTTAACATTTTAATGTAGATTGTAAGTCCAGGATGTAAGGCCAAGGTTCTTTAATTGTATATTGTTTATTCAGAACTTTTAAATAGATATTTCATTTTTGAAAGTGGATAGTTTTATAGATATGTTACTCAGATATGTTTTATATATATGTTACTTATAGAGCTGTTCTTTTCCTAAGGTAGGATTTTATAAATTAAATATTATTGGATCATAAAAATTTTTCCTAGAATGGCAATAAGTAATAAATCCATAATTTCATTAACTGCAGAAAAGTTAATAGACATTTTAATTAAAGAACCACCCTAACGGGATTAGAATTCACCGCCCTATAAAGGCTGAATCGTGCACTGTTTCATTATCATTTCTGAGAATGTACAGGTGCTAAATTAACTGCAGGAGAACTCATCTTTTGTTCCTTGCGTAAAATAAAAACATATTGTAAATTAAAATAAAAAATTGATTTACAAGGTTATCACTATAAAGTTCAGACAAAGCCTGTTGGCTGGTAAAGCTGGTCAGGAATTTCCTGAGGTGCTTCTTTATTTGAACATGTTGATCACAAGAATGAATGATTTCTGAGAAATGGATCTATTTCATAAAACTTAAACCAGAAAAGGTATCTCAGGAGTTGTCTGGTTTGTCTGATCATAACTGGAGCATAAGAGGCTTGAACATTTCAGTGGTCAGACCTCTTACCTTGCAATACAGGGCCACGTAAGGAAGTGAACCTGAATTTCCTACACCTCCAGAGCGTGCCGGCGGTGAGCAAGGCACGCACAACGCGGGCGGGCTGGAGCACTGCCGGCAGCCTTTCCCACCCAGCAGCAGAATGAAGGCCGTGCTGTGTGCCAGCCAGAATGCCATGTCTTTAGAGCAGTGCTCGACTTCTGGCTGACATGTTTTTAAGGGCCAAGAAGGTATATCTGACTTGTGCTGATCTATGCGGATACAGTATCTCAGTTTCACAATACCTTGGAAGTTTCTAAATGGTACCTTCCCCTGAGTTGCAGGGGAGGAGTAGGGACCTCTTTTCAGTTATTTTTAAAAATATATTAAACTCCTTTGACTTCTCTGTAAGCAGCATCACTTTCAGTCCCATGTAAAATGATTTAAAAATAATAAATCACAACATTTTCACATTAAAGAAGACAGAAAAAAAGCTTACATTCAGTTAAGTCTCTACATTATACCAAGCATGTATACAAGCAAAGTGTCATAAAATTTAGACTAAATGCAATGCATTGTTTTGATATTTGACCACCAATTTTTTAATTCAGTGCAGAGTATTTTTCATGCTAAAGATTACTGGAAGAGATTGCTGCACACTGACTGAATGCATAATTTGTCAGAAGTAATCTGTTGATGGAATACCAAATGCAGATGATTATTTCCAGTGGTTGGAGGAACACATAAATGATCTTCACCTTTAACTTTACTAACAGCAATGCTTTCCATTCACTCTCTTGTTGGATAAAAATGAAATAAAAAAATCAACCGACTTCCCTCTACTCAGTGATATGATGTCAGAAATTATTTTCTCCATTTCTGTGATAAATGCACCATTCCTTGTATTAATTTCCACCTCTGAATACCTAGCCTTTATAGATCAGTTTTTATAAGTTAAATATTTCCACAAATCAAAAGACTTTTATATGAATAGTAAAAGTCCTTTTATGTAGCATTGAAGGCTGGCCTTTTTTAGCAAAGGCTTGCACACTCATCTACTTTCTTATCAAAGGTTTTCTATACCAGTGCAGAAGTTCAGATTCATCTGATCTAATATAAACTTCTGCTTTGTCAATGTTTGTATTTGAGCTTGTTATCAAGGCTACCCTCAGAGTCAATGGACCCAAATTGGCACTATACGTGCAACTTATATTATCCTAATGTTTACACATATAAAACAGATAAGGAACAAATCCTGATATACGCATGCCTATTTCTTTCCATTGTCTATGAAAAGAGTCTAAGGTAATAAGATCTGAGTTTTAGACAGCGAGATGTATATATCTGAGAAAAGATAAGTTGAAAGGGTTGTTAATAAATAAGTTTGTAAGACTTTTGTTCTGAAAGCTACGTTAATATAAATCAGGGACAATATAATACACATGCACAGGTACCAGGTACACTGCATATAATATTAATGATCACATTGATAATGAAATAATTCACTAACTCTTGGAAACTGTTCTTACTATCTTTAAAAATGGCATACACACAGGTTCCTTTTTCACATCCAGTCCCCACTTTTTGCTTAAGACAGCAGCTATAAGTTTTCAAGAATATGACTAATAATACTACACAGGAATTATTTCTTTATTGTCACTGTTGCACAATCATTATGGTAATGCTGTATCAGATGCAGCACTATAAAAATAGTGTAGAGTTATCATTTATAATTTCCCAGAGCCACATTTGGATATGAATTTTAAAGAATGTATTTTGATTCCAATACGTTTTGAAAAATGAACTCTCCATCTGTTCCTTCCCACTCTTACCTTATGGTTGATATTTAGTTTGAAAACAGGAAAGTCAATACAACCCATTATAAAAGAGAGTTTAGTAGGCAAACATTTCTATGCTATATTGAACACGCTTTCTATAATAAAAGTGATTTGAACAACCTGCACTCTACTTCAAGGTTATTAGTTTGCATAAAATATGGGTTTATATCAGGAAAGAGGTACAATACAGTTCCTGCTGTATTACAGCAGTGTGAACAAAGAGAATAATTATCAAAATAGGACATCCTGAATAATCTTCACATTTTATACTCTAAGTACGTGAAAAGATAATTTGAAAATAATGTCTGCATTTTACACACATTGAACTCCTTTGCAGTCCACTCTCCCTCACACACTGATTTCAATGGAGGAGGCCTGCAGCCAAAAACATTTTATTTATGCCTTTCATCATTTTGTGGATAATAATTTCAATAGAGAGAATGGGAGGGGAAGAAAACAGAATTTGCCATGTTATGCTATATAAAGAGTAAGCAAATGCTGACATATCATGGAACCAGCTCTTAATTTCCCAGGCTGTTCCCTGCACCCCATTTTATATACAAATATAATCTGTGCCCTTGAGTCGATGGAGAACTTGGGCAGGCTGTGAGTCCCTCTCAAGGGATTAGGGTCCTGAGGCATACCATGGCCCAGGATTGTCTACTCCCCATCAGATAATCTATATGTACATAAAGATACTCTATATGTACTAAAAGATAATTTATATGCACTAAAAGATAATTTATATGCACACAAAAGAAAGGCCACAATTTTGGTGCGGGGTTTCAAGGTTTTTTTGTACCACCACAAATAAAATACTAGAAGGTAAAAGAGATTATTAATCCCTCCATCCAAGTTATCCTATGAACAAGCTTTTTTTTTTT
>KL284340.1:0-20281 GCA_000699545.1 Podiceps cristatus
GGGTATTTAAAAGACGGGTAAATGAGGTGCTTAGGGACATGGTTTAGTAGTGGTTAGGCACAGTTGGACTTGATGATATTAAAGGTCCTTTACAACCATGGGATTCTATGATTCTATGAAATTAGGTAAAAACAGTGATTCTTCCATTAATTGTTTTCTTCCATTAATAACCTTAACAAAAGATCACTGAAAAATAGAGTACCAATATTTCTTGATTTCCATGAAAACCATATGCTATAATAGAATATAAGCCTCTGCTTAGCCATTTGGTAGAAGATCTTTATGGGCTGTCACTACAGATATGACCTGAAACAAGAAGAACAATATTCCAGTTTCTGAGGACTTCTTTGATGGCTGCAGAAAAAAAGGGCAAGACATTCCTTTCAGAGTTGGATGAGTGAGAATAGGGCCTGAAATGAAGTTGAGGCATGTTCGTTCCACCAAGAAGCAGCTTCAAAATTTTAAGTTGATGCAAGCAATATTTTTTTTTTTTTCTTGGTAAACCTTTCATTTTTTTCATCAAGCTCTAATTTCAGCCCTTCTCAGGATCAGCCTGTAAAGGCTGTTGTGTACCTCACCTCTTTTAAGAAGAAACCTTTGCATGCAGGGTCAGCATTTGAAGCCTTAGAGAGCTTCTGACTGTCTGAGGACAGGGGTTCAGGGAGGACTTCCTTCCTCTGCCATTGAGCACTATGGAAATCTGTCTGCTCCCAGCTGTGGCAGGTTCAGGCTGCAGACCTCTCTCATTGTAAGGCAGGCATGACTGAATTTTCAGAAGTGACAATCTGCATGATCCCCTTGCAAGAATTTTAGGTCCAGACAAAAGACAGTTCAGTTTTCACCTCAATCAATCAGTGCTTTTGCCATGGTTTTTAGTATTGCATGTCCATACTGCCCTTTTTGTTTCAGTAATGACCCCTATTTCCTTGTTAATGTGTTTAGCTTTTTAAAGAACAGACTTGAAAATACGTATGTATTATGGAGTGAGAATGCTTTTTCTCCAAAAGCCACAAACCTACAAGCAAACAGTTTATTCCCATGTCCCAGGCATTTTGTGAAGGACAATTTATGAGTAAAATGCATAAACATTTTTCATAGTTCAGATTGCTGAGCTCTGGGCCACTTATACTAGCTTTGTGGAAGTAACTGCACTTCAGATTTATAAAGCCAGTCTGGATTTCCTGCTTATATGTTTATTTTAACTGCCTTTAATGATCCAGCACATATGGCCCAATGCAGTAATAGTGGATTGCAAGCCATCTAGGTTATATGCTGGAGAAAGATTTAATCACTGTGACTGTTTCACCCAGCCATTATAAAACTTGGCTCGAGCTCTCTGCACTGTCTTTCAAAAGAAACTGAACTCCTTCAGTGAAGGTTTCTCCATGATCTTGCAAATTTCAGGATGACCCTGTATGAGTTTTAGTTCCACACATTTCATTTGAGTATGTAAAAGCGATATAGGTCAGTGCATACTCAAATACACTTTTCTGGAGTTCTTTTTTTATTTTTTTTTTATTATAGTAATACTTTCCAGCTGGTGGTACTTACATTGTCTGGGTCTGATTTAGCCAAATGACAAACAAACACATTCTTAAGTGACTAGCTCTCCATTCAGAAGTCTCATGGCTTAGTTTTCCAAATTATGTATATGTGAACTATTCAGTTTTTAGTACTGTGGCTAACAGTAGATTTTACAAATTATTTGTAAACCAGACAAAAGTGGCTGAATAAAATATAATAATAGCATATAAAGATAGGAGTTTCAATCAGGATCTGCTGTTGTAGCATTAAACTGCAATGCAAATAGGGACTTTAATTTGCAGAGTGTTTGTATCAGAGAAAAGTATATAGGCAAAAGGTTGACTGAGCTCCACTCTGCTATGTTGTACCCCTACACTTCCCAGGTGGGAGGGAAAGCATGACTCAGACACTGACTTCCGAGGCAATGTGTGTTCATTCAGGTGAGTTAAATTATTTCAACACGTTTTTACCATGTACATATATAGTGTATGTGTTATATCTTCCAGTCACACCACTTCTTTTCTTTGTATTGCTGAGGCACTCATGTCTTTTGGAGGTAGCCAAACTAGTGTAGTCCCTCCATAGCTCTGTATCTACTCTTGGCCATGAATTCTGCTTGTAGAAGAGTTCATTACTCTTCCTAGAGTTGAAAAGAGCTGGGAAGCCATTCTGTAAACCGGTAACATCTTACCTAGAGGTATGGAAGCAGAGCATCCCTTTTGCTCACTAGTTCCCAGCCTACCTGCAGGCCCTCTTGCACACTTTTAGCCTTTTAGATTTCATTGCCATTCACTGCTCCACTTAAGGGCATTTCAGACCCTGCATTTTAAACCAACTCTAACTACAATCTAGGGACCTATACAATTGTGCTTAAATTTAAATGCCATTAAGTGACTGAATAATTTATCAGTGTATACAGCAAAGGTTAATTGATGACAACATTAATTCTGTGGATGTTAGAAGTATTTTAGCATTTTCTGATGTTCTGACTATCTTTTGAAATGCCTTAAAGTTTCTCCTCCATGTCAGCCTTAAGATCTCTAGAAACATCTTCATTTAATTTCCCATCTCTCAGTTTTAGGAAGACAGCTCCACCTTTCATACAGGAAATACGTATTTTTCCTCATGTGCTGACAGGACCAGAAGAAACCATCTCTTTAGGTGCTTGTGTTCATTCTGCTTCAGTAGCCAATAACTATGTACCAGCGTAAACTAGAAAGATACACAAACAATCCATATAACCACCAAGAACATTGATGTGATTTAAACACTCATTGTAAAACTGGACCAGAACTCCAATGCACTAAGGCTAGCGTAGAAGTGAAGGACATCCTCAACATGATGCTTTTTGACTAAGAAATTGCACAGAAAGTGTAAGTCTATATATTTGCATGAAACTTTAAGGGCATTTCATGCCATTTGGGCTTAACAAAGTATTCTCTTACAAGCTGAGGGCATGGATGTGACTTACTGTGTGCCTACCCTGAGAATTCCAGGTTGCATCTCTGTAGCATTTCTCTGCGCAGGAGAGCCAGTTTGTCCACATGTGGCATGATGAATGGGAGCAGTTCCATCATTTACTTATATGCTTTACAACATGGTACAGGTATGATTAGCTCTGCTTTACAGAGGGAAGACTCAAAGCAGAGAAAAATGAAGCAACTTGACCCATGTTGTATGGGAAGTCAATAACAAGAGTAAGAATGAAAGGCTTCAGAGATTCTGTCCAGTGTTCCTCCAGTAGCAACTGCTACAACCTCAGATGGGTAGCTATAAATGTCCATTAGTTTTAAATTACTTGTAAAAGTGCATTCTGTGTTAGCCTAGCTCAATGCTGCTACAATGCTCAGATCGCATTGAGACTTTGAACAAGCCTATAGGCTAACATTTATAAAGTATAATGCTTTCAACAGTTTTGCTTTGATGGCTGCTATTAGCCACTTTGTGCAGTCACAGCAAAACAAGGAGTAGCTGCTGTCAGTAATAGTTACCTTTTGTTCTCTTTGTAATGTTTCTTTCCTGTAAAATTCTTTACTAATAGTTTTTGTTGATAACTTCAAAAGTTGTAATTAATTCTTTGCACTAAGTTTCTCAGTAGTTACATAGAATGAGCAATAGCAACTACCTGAATAGGTTTTCCTTGGTTCTGAATATCTCAAATACTGTGTAAAAACCCATTAACTAATCCTTTTGGTTGGTTTGTGGTGCAGGTAACACATTTTGCTCATGAGTTGAATGAGCCCACACAGGGTGTGGCAAAACATTCTCAAACTTCAAGGATATGCAAAAAGACCAAGACAAAACCATGTGAAAAGTCCCAACTCAAGGAAGCAATATTTAACCTGTAGCCTAATAGACCCAAGCTGAGAGGCCCAAAGGGGCAGACTTAAGCAATTAAAGTCATTCCTTAAAAAGTCACTTCTAGATCTGATCATATGGAAGATATGGAAGTGTTTAACTTTGATTTTCTTTCCCATTCCAATTACTTGTCAGCCTCTTTGATAATGAACACTTGTTTAATGATAATTTCAGGGGTATGTGCATAGATCTTCCCTCTTCTTAGTGTCCCAACTATGCAATCGCTTCTATCTCTTTAATTCATTACACCTTGCAAATGCTGTTTGCAGTAATCTTATATATAAGATGAAAACTGTAAGAATTGTCTAGCAAGTATTCATATTCTGCCTACATGAATGTCAGTGTGCCCACTGTATGTCTTAAATGAAACTGTACATAATGGAGATGATAGATAGAAACTTTAAAATGTAACATCAGTGTGTAAGTGTTTATATTGGCTAGCTTCTTTGCCAAGTTCCATAGTACCATTTCAGAGATTTTTGATGTTTAGATGCAATAGATGATCTAATGCAAGGTGCCTTTCAGAGTAGGTGGTAACAGTACAAATAGTTGTTATTAAGGCTCAGTAGTTGCTTATCTAAGTACTGTGTATAAAATGAAGTGGTGATATAGTATCGAGTCATTACAGGCACATCAGTTAACAATCAGTCTTGTTTAAATGAAAACAATAGGCTAGCTTGTGTTGGAAGAGAAATAATGGGGCAAATGAGATATTTTCGCATTGGCTATGTATCATAGAATCGTAGAATAGTTTGGGTTGAAAGGGATGTTTAAAGATCATCTAGTCCAACCCCCCCTGCTATAGGCACTCTGGCAGAATGGTTTTGAAAAATATTTTAAGACTAGAACAGAACCATGTTTGTCTGAACAATCTATAGTATGTGACAGTGAGAGATGTTGAGCTCAAAATAAATTCAGACTGTTTACATCCAGAAATCTGGGCAACCGGGAGAGCTGATTGATGTTACAGATTATCAGCCAAGATCTTGTAATACTAATTTAAAGAGAATTAAAGTGCTACTCAATTTACCTAAACTCAGTTATCTCAGATTTAGCCATCTGACTTAGACCAGTTACCTAAAATCCACCACTATCAGAGTCTGATTCATCTCAGCCCAAAAGAGCTGTATGAAACAGCCAGGGATAAATCACTCCTTTGGAGGAGTTTGCCTTTTGCATTGACTTGAGATAATGGGGGCTTTAACTGCAGGGATAACTTCTGTGGTTGGTGGCAGTAGTGGTAGTTAAATGGTAGTTAGAAATAATTAAAAATTAGGTGAGATAAATCCACCCATTCTTTTCCCAATGTAACTATGAGAGGGTATCCATCCATAAGTATGGATTTCAAAATTGTGATTTCAAAGGTATACAGGTTCCTAAAGACTGAGAATGGCACAAAGTAGGATGTCAAAAAGTGGATGGTTTACATCCTTTGACTTCAAAGTCAGTGGAATTTATGTTCCTAGACCATTCAGAAGACAGGGTTTAAGTGAGCTCATGAGATCCCATTGAATTTGCATAGGAGATGCTTAAGACACATGTTAAACATGCAGAAGGTAGGAGTTCCTTTGTACATGTTTGACTGTCTTTTTATTTTCATTAATTTGTGTTCTGTGATATGAATGCTACTTTCTTATATAAAAAATGTTTTTTTTCAGGAAAGATACTGCTTTCAGTAAAGATACACTGCTTTGTGTGCTAAGTGATAGGCTTTGCATTTGCAATGGACCTACTTGAAAATTATTTTTAACCAGTTTAATCCAACACAAAGCTCTATTTGCAAAACCAGTTTTTTTCATATGTATTTTCAGTTATAAAAAGGAGATCAATATGATCCAGTGTGTACCTGTAAGTTATTTAGGGAGAGAAGGTGAATTTATAGGGTGAAGCAATATCTTTTATTGAAACAGCTTGCAGAACAGAAGGCAAAGAAATGGATGAACTTTCCAGGACTGAGGTAACTCAGAAGACACCAGTGCTACAACCCTAACTGGGTATGAGTGTTTCACATAAAGTAGCATACACACTCTTTTCACCAGAATGAAGACATTGTAAAAGTACTTAATCTTTGTGATTGTCCTTTCTTAGGAAACAGCTGAAGATGCTTGATGAATACTTAGAAAGTATTAAGGACACCTATACATAACAGATTGTGTAACATTCATAAATAATTGTCAAACAATAATAATCAAGATTGTATCCTAATTCTCTACTGGATTAATTTTAATATCGTACAGATGGAAATGTATTTTCACTGATTTTTTTTTTTTAATCTGTCCAATCTCACTTATATTTTAAAGATAGAACTTTATAAAGTATCCTTACTATTTTGCTTTTGCATAATATTTGTATGAAAAATATTTTGTTTCTTACTAGAACAGAGTTGTACCTCATATTGAGGTGGGAAAAAAAATGTGGGAAAATAGATGAGAAGTGCATGTCATGTGTCCAAACTACTTGGGTAAAGGACATTTAGAGCTGCATTTTCCTATGCTTGCATAGGCTATGTGAGAAGGTAAGTAATTTTCTAAGTAGATTTAGATCGATGTGATTAGAGATAAGTAATGCAGATGTATATAGGAAGTGTGCTTGTGTGTGGAATTAGTTACACATTTAAATTTCTCTTTCTGCATATGGAATATCTAGGCTGTATGTGAGCAGGCATGTTTTGCATCTGTAGGACTGTTTGAGAATCCCAGTCAGAATAAGTAACTGAAGTCCATATTGATACCAAATTATCAAGTAAGTAACACTGTATTGTCTGTCCTCAGTTTTTCTTCCAGAACACTTGAATCAATACAGCTCAAATAATTAAACACTTCCTTGGAAAGGATTATCAGCATTGTAATCATAATTCTGTCATGAAATTATAGTCTTCGGATTAGGAAACATAAACATTCTCTTATAAAACGCAACAAAAAAGAGCTTTTGTTGATTTAAAATTAAGAGGAAATGATACGATGGAATAAACAAAAGCTATTAAACTAATTACAAACTGGAATATATTTTTGACAGTATGAAAATTACAAGCGAAGTACAATTAATGATTGGAATAGTAACAATCAAATTTTACTTACTATGCCAAGTTTAATTTCCTGTCTTGCAAATCACAGACAAAACTCGTAAACAAGCCAACTGTTAGATTGATGTGATTAATCAGTTTTTATAAATATGCTGGTGCTGGGTGACCAATTTTAAACAATGAACATAGTAAATTTGGAGAACCAGAAATGAAAAAGCTCCATCTTATTCAATATGAATGGTGATTTTTTTTTTTTTCCCCTAGTAGGGTAAAATAGCCTTGTGAGCAGTCAGCTCCTGCAATACTCCTGTGGGCTTTGTCATGATCTCTAATGCTCCGTCTGCAAAGCCTACGATGCTGCTGCTTCAGCTGTGCACCCTTTTCACAGGGGTCTCCAACCGGCCTCTGCACCACAGCAGTGGGGCTGCTGTATCACAGTGCACAGAGTGATCCATCTATGAATGTCCTCCTGCTCTGACCTCCTGAGCAAAAATTGCTCCACATGGCATGAATCCACAGAGAAAAATGTTTGTTTCTTTGTTTTTTTAATCTAAACCAAATAATCCCAGCTGTGGACCCCTGTCAGAGTGAAATTCAGGAAAGAAGCATTTAAACCAATTGCCTTTGCAAAGCCATTATGGCAACAGAATCATACAGTTGTTTAGGTTAGAAAGACCCTTAAGATTATTGAGTCCAACCATTAACCTAAGACTGCCAAGTCCACCACTAAGCCATGTCCCTAAGTGCCACATCTGCACGTCTTTTAAATACCTCCAGGGATAATAATATCATTGCATGGCCAATTGAAACTTTACCTGAAAAATTATTACATCAAGTGTTAAATCTACATATATTTATGAAAAGTGAGATGGCGACAATTAGTCTCATATAAAAGTGCAAATCACTGATATGGGATCATTACTAGTGAATCTCTGATAAATGTTTTGTTGATGTAAAACTTATTTTCACACAGTGAAATATGGTAGTAAAAAAGTGTTGCCAAAATATTGAAGTAATCTATACTTTTCCTTTGGAGCAAACAAGGGTATTTTTTTTTTTTGACTGACTAATCATTAATTTCTAGTATAAAGAATATGATTTTTTTATGATTATGATTAAATTGATTTTTACACTTAAGTCTTCTGCAGAATTTCTGAAAAGTTCTGTTTATATTTAAGTATGTCTTTGAAAAAGCGGTGGGTTTTTTGTCCACCGTTGGACTATTGTCATGTTTTAAGAGGAAATGCATCACCAGGACTTAACCATGCTGGAGCCTTGAAGGACAAAGTACTATATTGTAGGACATAGAAAATTACGGTCTTAGCAGAACAGATACAAGTGATACTGTTTTCCACAGACTCCTAAAAGGCTTTTCAACAAAGCATGTTGTCATTGAACTAGCAAGTGGCCCTAACTTTGCTGACAGCTCTCCTTCTAGAATGCCATTATAAACTTGTAGAGCAAGTATTTAACCTGAAAGCAACAGTGTTGCAAGAAAAAAGCTGCAAGCCCACCAAACAAAAAAGCTCTGTAAAGATTGATGCCTTTCAGTATCAAGGAACACTGAATTTAATGTGAGTCCTTAACTCATAATTCCAGTCACCTTGGAGCATTTTTAACTGTTATTTCACCAGTTCTGTTCTCAAACCTTGATGCTGATCAGTCACCATATATGATTCCTAGTCCAAGCCATCTTCACCAAAATGCCATTTAATCACTTTAATCTGTTACGTATCACTTCAGTAAGGTGAGACACTCCCTATCACAGACCTCCATGTCAATACACCCCCAATAAATTGAGGGGATGGAGGACAAAGGCAGCTATCAAGGCTAAGGGAGCAGACTTGATCTGCTTTCTGGTGCCTAAGTGTTTGACTGGACTCATGTATAATTGAGTTTACAGACTACTGGACTAAATACAGGACCTACCTACATCAGATGAATCTTAGAGTGAAATGAAAAAGACAAATCTGAAGATATGATGATATGTCTGAAAATATGGAGAATTTTTTCTTCTTTGAAGGCCTTTAGGGACTCCTTTGGAGTCTTTGGAGTTGTCTTCTCCATCTTGATAAAATCACTGTTTGTATACAACGTTTCTTATATAGTGTCTGCCACTAAAACTGTATTCCAATCTAACACTGAAATCACAAGAGTTTGAGTAACCACCCTATGTTATTCTTTACTTTGATCCGCTTCTGTACAGTAGCATCACTGGGGAAAAAGACAACAATATTCCAATATTTCATAGGTTCATTTAACTTAATTTCTCACTTCAGCCTACACTACTTGTCAGAAGAATATATTAATGTGGGACTTTTCTGTTCTCAGAGTAGTCTTTGTCAGGAGTTTGTAATGTCTGAAACAAGATAATTAAAAAATCCTTAAAAGCATACTTCAGTGTTCTGATCTTTCTTCATATTTTATAGTTTGTCTGAAATAATTTCAGCATATCCTTCTGAAAAAGATCTAAGAAACCAGTCACATTAAACCATGGTTCTCCTACTGTAAACTAGCCCCCTGGTTATACTCGACACCATACTCTTTGTTGAGTTTTGCAGCTCTGGCTCTGGAACAGTGATCAACACTTCACTGTACTAGTGTGGTAGAGACCTATTTAGAGACCTATTTTACAAAAGTAATTTCTGCAAGGAAAAGTCCACCATATATGGAGCGAAACAGACCTATGACATTATTTCCTGTTCAACCTCCTACAAATGCAAGTTCATTTCTACACTATGCTAACTACTTGCTCCACAATTTGTTGCATAAAAATCTAGGGCTTTACATGTCTCAGAAACCTCGGCAGCAGAGCAACACTTTTTCCTCCCACTCTTAGGACATTTTCCTAACTTAAAAAATCTTCTTAATTAGCTGTGCATGTTGATACGCTGTCTTACCATTCTGTCTTCCATCTCTGTTCTTCACAAGGAGCAACAGTCTTTTTACAAAACTCATTAGTAAATATTTTTAGCTCTTACCTGTGTGTTTCCCAAAGACAGTGAAAATGTGGACTCCATTTTTTCTTTTTTTTTTTTTTTCTTTTTTTTTTTTTTTTTCTTTCTTTTTTAAGACCAGCACAAGTATACTTTTGTATTCACAAAAATGTCTGGAATATAACATACGACTATCATGGCCTCAACTTTTGAAACAACTCACATCTACATCTTCCATTTGTTTTGTACACAGAAATGCTTGTTTATGCCAAGATCTGCTTTCTTTACATAATGAGACACTTCTGCTTTCATAGAGTAATTAATCCAGCTTTCCCTGATCATTCTCATGTGTTCAGAAACATTGTCCCGAATGCTGTTCTTGTGGTATTTCATGTCTGGGTTTACAGGTGTTGGCCTCAAACAAGAATTTCACTACTTCTGGAGATTTAGATCAGGTTTTGCAGTAATTTGCTGCGTTGCCATGTGGAAGCACTGTGAGTGTGGCTCTGCAAATAGTCTTTTTAATCTAATGGGTTGTTGGTGGCTGTATATAACGCCATTCAACCATTTGCAATTGTACATAGTTATAAGTATGCAGCTACTCATGCCAATGTAACAACATCAGTGGAAACTGTGACAAAGATGACACCTGAAAATCTCAGCACACCTTTTTGTTAGATATATCCTCTTACACAAACAAAAAAACAGTCTTAGAATTTTCATTTTAAGGGAATAAAAAATCCCAAAGTTTCTGTCGTTATTAGTCTCAGCTATAGTCTCTCTGTCATATGCCCTGAAATACTGATGTGCAGCATTTGAAGAGTAACAGCCTCAGAGAAAGAGCACTCACTGAACTTGATTTCCCAGAACAGCTGTAGGCAAGTGTCTGTCTTATTTGCACAAATAGGCTTCATGACTGTGTGCACAAATTGTATTGAAACGTGGCCATAGGGGCAAGATTTGTCGTGGCAATCAGTACAGCACTAATGAAGCATTTGGAGAGCAAATGAATGTGTGCTAAGGATCTGACACTCATGCCATATGCATTTTAGGGGAACTTTAAAGCTTTACAGGCTGTGGTCTAAATATTTTAGGGGTTGGAGAAGCATGCTTTGGGAGCACATCTTCTGATTTGGTTTAATCAGAAAGGAATTCAGGCTGAGCGCTGAGAGCCTGCTCCCTGCGTGTATCTAACTGGTAAGTGGGGATGATAAGATTTGTCTCAGAACTACACTCCCAAACTGAAATAATACTTTAATTCGGGACACCTAGAGCTAGTCAAGCATCCAATTGCTCTCTTCAGTACACTTGTCATACCCAATTCAGGAACATAATTATTCGCAAAAGTGAAATATTCCAATGTTGATTTGGTTTTCCGTGCCATATGTAGGCTTTGTTTGGGTTTTGTTGTTGTTGTTGTTTGGTGGATTTTTGTGTGTGTGTTTTGTTTTGGTTTTAATTAAATATTCTCTAGCATCTTTTCTAGAACAAAAGGGAAGTGTCCGAAGGGACCTAGAGTACCATTGTGATTGGCCCTCTCTCAGCCAAGTTTCTGGATGAATGCTTTGAAAAATAACTCTTCCTTTCCTAAAACAACGGAAATACTCCTGAGCAAAATTGTGCAGTCCCTCAATGCTGCATAGGTTTATGGATTGAAAGGAAGGTTAGAGAGAGGGAACAAACAGAGGAGGAGGACTCTAAATGGGCAATAAACACTACTAAATCCCTTTAGTTCTCACAGTTTGAAATTTGCAGAGTGTAAGATGCGTCATTTAGTCACACATGCACTGTCAGAGTGCTCTCGGGGAGCATTAGTCTGGCATTGAAAGTTACCTTAGTGAGATGGAAAAAAAAAGGCTGAACCAGATGGGGAACTAGGGGCTTTGCCAAATCATCACCAACCCCAGAGGATTTCGTCTGGTATTTTTTAAAGAACTCCTGACTAAAACATTGTACTTGGAAACAAAAAGTAGAGGAAAGCGAGGGAAAACAAGATATTTGTACAAGGTTTTCTTTGTATGTTTTAGAATAGATTATGTACTGTAAATTAAGCTTATATTTTCAGATGTGGTTTATATGAACTAGGAAAATCCTAGCTTCTACCTGATTTTCCCTGCATTCAACTAACAGAAAATATAATAATTTTCATAGCACGGTTCTTGAATTTGGGGAAAAAAAAAAAAAATCAGTCTACACTTTTCCTCAAATTTAATGAAGTGCCAATCAGCAAAGCATTCAAGCTTTGTCCTAGTGAGTATGTGCTTCAGTTTTATCTTGAATCAAGACCAATAAATTGTGATGTTCAGAACTACTACATATCATTGCATGTGCTTTTTAATGATAATAATAGACCTCTCCAATGACACAGTATCTTTTCTATCATAGCACTGAATACTATGTGGGAAGTTCATAATATTATCATTTAATGTTGATATTAATAGTATAAAACATTTTAAATTCCCTAGTATTTTTTTAACCCAGATACCTAAGTGTTGCATACAGAGCTATTATTATTATTTCTTATCTTCAGAACTTCTTAGAAGTACAAGAATATCCAGCCAAAAAAAAAGAAAAAAAAAAAACATCTTAAAAAAAAAAGGAAAATCTAGCTGAAGGTGTAATGAATTTGGGGTCATTCATGAGCTATCTTTCCGAGTGCTCACCTTTGCAAAGAGCAGACAGTGTCCAAGGGAATCATTGTTGAATTTCTCAACTTTTCTTAGGTTGGTCCTCATAGCAGAAATAGAAGTTTCTGAAAATGCCCTGACTTTTTTTCCCCCAATGAATATCAGATCATAAAACAAAAGGTATTTTTATGAAGATATGTATCTGAGCTTGTGTATTCTGAATGTTTGGCAGATAATTCTTGAACTTCAACATCTACAGTGATTTGGCAACTAGAAAAGGAAGGAATCTGTCTTTACTAAAGGAAATGTAATAAAATCCATTAAAGCCTCACTGCCTTTCTAATTGTCTTCTGTGATACAGCCTGTTGATCAGGAATTACTAGGTTTAGAAGCAAAGAGTATATTCTGCTTTCCCTGTGGTATGTCTCCTCTGAACTACTTTTCTACTTTTCTGTCAGTTCTGTGTCATTTCTGTTTCATATCTGTTTTGCTAGCATTTAGTCCAATTATAAGACCTCTGCCAAGTCCTCCAAACAATGAGAAGTGATGTCTCATGGCCAGAAAAAAATACAGATTATAGAAGATAGATCGATAGAATTTTTCCTGGGTTTAGATTTACAGAGGATGTGTGGCACTGAGATTTCACCTGAAGTCCCTTTTATGGCTATGCAGTTCTATTGGGTCTGGCTGAGCTGGAGTTAACTTTCCCCACAGCAGCCCTCACAGCGCTGAGCTTTGTGTTGGTAGCTAGAAAGGTGCTGATACCACACCAGTGTTTTGGCTACTGCTGGGCAGTGCTCCCACAGCATCGAGGCGTCTCTCCAACATTCCCCCTCAGCAGCAGGCTGGGGGTGGGCAAGATCTTAGGAGGGGACAGAGCCAGGACAGCTGATCCAAACTGACCAAAGGGTTATTGCATAACATACGATGTCATGCTCAGCAATAAAAGCTAAGAGAAGAGGGGTGGAGGTGGGGAGGGGCACTCATTATTAGGGTATTTGTCTTCTGGAGTAAACCGCTATGCGTACTGAAGCCCTACTTCCTGGGAAGTGGCTGGACATTGCATGCTGGTGGGAAGTACAAAATAAATCTTTTGTTTTCCTTTACTTTCATGTGTGGCCTTTGCTTTTGTTTTACCTTAATCTTGACCCATGAGGTTTTTTGCATCTTATTTTCTCCTCCCCTGCCCTGCTGAGGAGGGGAGTGATAGAGCATCTTGGTGAGTACCTGGCATCCAAGTCAGGCCAAACCACCACAACAGCCCTTGATGACCTTCTTTGATACAGTTTGACTTTAACATTCTGTTAGATCTTGATCCAGCTCTGTGGTGCCTTGAACATAGACTCACTGGGGCTCTCTCAAACTTTCAACAGTAAGTTGTACAGCAAATGAATATACATAAAACCAAACCAACTCTCCTGTCTCGTCTCTCCAGAATGACAGAGGACATAAGCTGGATTGTTCATGATATTTTCCATGAAGTAAATTGTGGCTAGAAACCCATTATCTGTAACTCTGCTGATCTTTGTCATTCATCATTCACATTAAGAATGTAATACAGAATTCAGATTTGTGTATATTCTGCAGTTCTTGTTGAGATGCTAATTTTAGTTCTACAATTCTCTTACCGTTTTCATTAACATTTCTAGAGATTATTTTACATAAACTTTAGAAATTATAATCTTGATATTTTATGTCGTTGCAATGCATGAACCTGAATGTTCAGTAAGATCAGAATCAGGACCTTTTTTTTTTTTTTCAGAAGCAAGTAAAATCTTGTTGCAAATAACACAAAAGACATAAAAATAAAAGATATATAAATATATATATACTGCCCTGGTGTATGTATACTACTCTAGTGTCTTTCTTTTGCCAGTCCTGTCTAAATCATGAAGGCTTCTCGCTTTCAGGTTCAGCTACCATCAGGAATAAAGTAAGTTTCTGTGACAACTTTATCATAATTGTTACAAATGTTAGGAGTGAAGACACATCTTACTCTAATATAGGTAATCATCTTTTCTCGTTTGTGACTTGTAAATAAACTACAATTTTGAGTGCAACACAAGTCACTGAAAATGTCGTGCGAAGAAAACTTTGTACACATCCCTGCAGAGAAACATGGTGTAGGTCAGAAACTGTTTGCCAAGGGTGATCTCTGATTTGGGCTGTCACAGGGTATGGGAAGGGAAAAAGATTTCAGTCATTTGGATGTAAGTCACGGTGTTGCTCCAATATAATTTTATTTACTGATGTAGGTGTCGCCCCAGACTTTACATTCAGCCCTCTAAGTATTGTGTGCTACTGAGGAGTCATCAGATATGATGAGGGGCTGACAGATATGATTGCTTTTAATCATAGATTTGATTGGGAAGGAGCTACAAGAAATAAGATACCAAGTTTCATAAACAGCAATTTGTAAAATTCATTAATTGCTGCTAGTTGCACTAAGGAAATATATAGCAGAGCTCTCCTGGGGAATGGAAAAGCCTTCAGTTTTGAACACAAGACCAGAGGACAAGTATATTGATCTTTTTTCATAAATTTACTATACTTTTGGGTAAGTGACTGTGGTAGCTCCACCGGGATAGAGCTTGACTACCTTTTTCTTTAGACAAATTGATTTGCCCACATTTTCCAATAAGTTTGTGACTATGGAATTTCTTCTGTGGAAAAAAAAAAAAAAAATAAAAAAAAAAGAAAGAAAGATCCTTTATTTTATATTGCAAGACTGTGGGTTAGCTTGATCTTGTTAACATACACTGTAGTCACTAACATACAAATCAGTAACATACCAGCTCGAAGAACATGTGTTGGATCCACCTAATTTTTGATAAATAACAAGGTGTGTGTACTTCTTTTGTCAACATACATGACTTATTTTTCCTGGTTAAATTCTCTACCAGTAATACTATTTATTGAACACATTCAAAGAATATTCACAATGCACACAGGTTTCATCAAAATATTTCTAAATATTTCTTAGCAGAATTCTCTTTGATTTGTGTTATTGATCATGATGAAGAGCATGATGTTCCCTTTAAAATGGAAAAACCCTTAATAGCATTAAAATATTGTCATATGTGAGCAAACAGTAGTTTTCTTTTTTTCTCCCAGCCTTATTCTCAGAAATGGTTGAAATATTCAGACAGAAAAATTGGGGGGGGGGGGGGGGGAGTACAATTCAGTTAATAGGTAGAATAGAAAACTGTTAACATTTAGAAAAGTTCTAAGCATTTTGAAATAAAGCCTTTTCATACAAACCAGAATTTTGTTGAAGTTTGCCATGGACAGATTTGCCTATAGTTAGCAACACATAAGGCATTTTCACTTTTGTCAGATATTTCATTCTGAATGCTTGCTAAACCATTTGTATGAATAATTCCCACCTGCAGGTTATTTAGAAACTGCCTAGTGATATTTGTTCTCTTGGGTTATGTGACTAATTTTGTCACTCATTGCTCATAATAAAGACAAGCTCCAAGCCAGGATCAGGGTGCTGTAGGTATGGCCAAGTACACACACACTTTGCCCGTAGCAACTTGTATTCTAATACAAAATAGGTCTGAACAAGCCATGGGAACAATAGTAGACTGTGGAAAACACACTGTGTGTGTCAATAAGCATAACGGTGCTAGGAATATGCTTTCATGCCGGTCTGATTCTGTCCCTCTGCCAGTACTTGATTTCAGTGACGCAAGTCCAGGATAAGTGTATGTAACTTCAAGTACTAAACCATTAAAGACCGTTTTAGAGGCAAATAAACCCAATGTGTGTGTTCACCAATAGATACACACGCATGCAAGTATCTCAGTCCCTTTCTCACTCTCCCATTTGGCATCGCAGTCTGGGTCTCGCTTTGCTCCCCTGGCCGTGGCAGCGCTGGCAAGAGGCAAGGCGGCAGCCTGAGCTCCCGGGCTGCAAGCAGGGGAGGGTGAGGCTGTGAATACTCTGTTATCAGCAGTTCCTGGGGTTTGGACATAGGTCAATAACAGAGACTTGTTTGTAGCTAAGACTTAAGAGCATTTATATGGCCTGTCTGAAGTTGCTGAGGATTCACAAACTGTCCTGTAAATAGCTGTTGTCACAGTGACTGCAAGTAAAAATCATCCCATGGAGAGTAGCCAGGCCCTTGTTCCTGAAAATGTTTGAATCTATGTATTCAGCTACCCTAAAATAACTTGTGCAATGAGTAAGCTATTAACTTTTATATGGAGAAATTAATTGGCCATATGCGTTCCTTTAGCGATGTCGCAATCTACTTGCCCTGTAATTAAGATTCAGCACAACAGTGATAACTATTAAGGGGAAACAGTTTGCTGAGAAGTGAAGGCAAGAAGAAAATTGTTCTTTTAGCTTGCGGCTCTGATGTTACACATGAACTTTGTCCTCTTGGAAGGTTTACTTTCTTTCTGACAATGCCCAGGCTGCTTGATCAAAGGTGTTGTTCAAATCCAGTGAAGAACATCTGCTGTACTGGCTCATCATCTGTCACATTGGGCACGATCTTGCTCTGATAGGCTCAGAAAAAAGAAATACAAGCAATAGAGATTTGAAACAACATTTGTCAAATCCTCCAAATGAAGCAAGCTTGGGGTGAATCAGCATACTGAATCTTCAAAGCTTACTTAAGTAGTTCCTGCAGTGGAAGGCAGTAGTCGTCCCTGGATGTTCTTCTTTACACTGACTCCTAGAAACTTGTGGTCTATAAGGAAAGCAAAGTAGTGGTTTTGTTGCCTGAGGACCGGCAAGTTTGGGGAAAATCATCATAGGCACAGAGTATATTTTAAGGTCCTTTATCATAACTATAGAGTATGTTTTATTGGGGCAGGTATATTGAATTCTAGTGATTGCTAAATACTACGTCAGACAGTGACATGATTTTGCCTTATTTCTGTTAGATGCTTCAATCTGCTACCTCATTCCCCGTGTTCCACCCAAAATATCATCCATTATTGTTATATGTAATTTACCCATAGATATAGATACACACATTCCCATTTATATATATAGATATACACACACACATATTCAATTCACATCTTTATTTGGGTTTGTGAAGCATGAAGGGTGCTGCAAGATATTGTTTTTGCAGCAGGTGGTCCTGGGTCTACCAGATCTGTTGAGATACCGTGCTTCATTTGATGAAATACTAGGAAGGTTAGCTGAGCCACAGAAGGAGATGAGAGAGCAATGAGGAGAACCGATGAGCAAGTAATGGTAGAACAGTGCTTAACCACAATGTGCAAGGTAGGAGGGCAGGAGTAAGTGACAGAGGCAGAGGCAGACAGAAGCCTCTGCTTGCTTACAGGCAAGAAAATCAGGTTCATAATCTAGAACCTGCAGTGAATGAGGTCTGGAAATGTTAATAGCACCTGTTCAGTCATTGAGCTAGAGTTTCAATCAGCTTAAAAGGTAGAATGAATGGCTTTAGAAGTCCCTGTGGTCTTCCATAAGCAAAGGTTTGCAAAACCATCTCCTCCACCCTGCCATTCCTGCATTCATTTTCTGGAGTTGACGGAGGAGATACGCATGCCTAATAAATAACCCTAAGAAATTAATGTCAAGAGTTGCTGAGACAGAATATGGGACAGTAGGTCACTACTGGTGGTTTTGTCAGAAGGATTTTGCTCAGAGAAGCAAAATGTATATTGTGAACGAACTGATTCAGGGAGCATAATCTCTGAGCTGCGTCATAATCTAGGACTAAACTGTTGCAGTTTTCATGCAAATAACCTACTCATGCTCTTGGACCTCTCTATAAATACGCTGTAGGTAGAAGAAAGTAGACCTCAGGAAGTGGGTAAGATGTAAAACTGTGAGTGACTGCATTTTTATTCTGCTTTTGCAAAGAAACAATGTTGTCTCAAAAGGTGTTAAAAATGTTATGATGATGATTTTTCTCAAGCAATAGAAATGATTTATAAGAGCATCTGATTTTTATTGATCCATGAATAAATCATTCTCTGCTTTGGCCCTGGTTTAAAGATGTGATAGATTACTATGAAACTGAGGAAGAAAATAATATTTTTTTTTTCCTAAAAAAAAAAAAAACCAACCCGAAACTTTAATATTTTATATAACACTTTTAAGAAGAGTAAACAGTGATTTCCCATTCAACCTCTGTGATTTATTTTTTTTACAATAACCCATGTGATAATTTGATGAACACATAATATGCCAGTTTTTCTGCTGCCCTGCTTTAACAGAAGCACTTATCTTGTATCTGCACAATCCATCAATCTGGAACGTGCTGTTGGCTGTGATCTCCCCAAGCAAACAACAAATGAAGGTATCATTGCCATGCTGCTCTACAAGGAATGTGGTTCGTGTGTTTTGGCAGTGAAGACTTTGCTTCCTCTGTCTGATTTACCGAGGAACAATCTCATACTTTTTTTTTTTTTTTTTTTTTTTCTTTTTAATCAGATGAGAATGTTTCTTCACTGTCACATTCTTTGTCCTCTCCATCCCCTTTTGCTATACTAGTTTACTGGACAGAACAAGCAAATGAGCCTGGGTCTTGTCCATGAGAGCATTTTTGTAACTCATGCTGCAAAGTACCCTTCATCAGCATTTATACCCTGGGAAAGCGTTTATAGCAGTGCTTGGCTTTATTGCAAAAATAGAAGTTTGGGTGTCATGAGCAGTTCGCCTCACCTTCTTAGTATGTACCAGTGCTATTAGAAGAAAATAATAGTCAGGATGTAAGTGTCTAGTTGCCTTAAAGAGGATTGCGCTGGGGTGAAAGATTCTCAAGAACAGGAGAGTAGAGGCTGTCTGCAGTGGGAGACAGAATTAGTACTTTGCCAGAGCCAGGCATGTATTTCCTTCTCTCTCTCATGACTTTTCTAGCTGTTGTTTTGTTATTCAAGGCAGTTGCTAGTTATGACTCAGACATCATGTTGAAACACATGAAAGAATATTGTATCACAGCCATGAGCCACACATCTCGTTCATGTGGTGTGTTTTAACCTATTACACAACCTTCTTCCTATGAAGGGGTTTGTTCCTTTGTCACAGAAATTGTTCATTTCCTTAGTTCACGGCACAGTAAAAAACTCTAAAAATGGCATTACCCATCTCCAACCCCTGTTCTGGCTGGCTTGGATATAATCAGTTTTCTGCTTGAGAAGGAGACAACTTTTTCTGAAGGGATTCCTTCTCAGCTCAGTAAGGCTTGAAAATTTGACAACATTACGTCTGTCATCTTATCAAAGCCTGTGGTGGAAAAAGGCATATGCATCCTGTGCAGATGACTTTTACTTCATTTGGCTACTCAGTGTTGCTCATTAAATATCTGTTAGTCAAACACGGCAAGCATGGCAATTCTCTACAAAAAGCTTTACAAATATTAAATAGTCACAGAGCTACCACAAGGCAATAGTACTGTTGGATCTAGATTAGAAAGTCTGGAGGATTTATATGCAAGTGCATGCAATTGTCATTTGGTCAAAATCACCGAGACAGGCAGTGATGAAAGCATCATCAAAGCACAGGCAGGTCTGGACTTTATTTCATCCTCAAGTCTCTAGGTTCCCGTGACTTCTTTCTTATTATCAGAGTTAGACAAAGAAAAATTCCAAGAGATACATAAGGAAATAATTATTTTTTTCCCATGTTTTTCTAGTGAACTTTTGTTATAATTCAAAAATGTCTCTTTGTAATCATTAATGATCTTGGCATTGATCTGTTTTGCACATAATCACAAATACTAAATGTCAGTTACCTCAAAAATAGTTCCTCTTTCTCAGGTTAAAAAGAAGCATCCTGTGGATAATAGCCTAGATGAAGAATAGACAAATTATAGATCTCTGTAG
>KL284341.1:2547-14300 GCA_000699545.1 Podiceps cristatus
AAAGGAACCAAACCTCTGCATCCAGTGGTTAAATATTATAGAGCTGCCTAGTATTGTTCTCAAGGAAGTCAGTATTCCTGTTTTCGAGCTCTTAAATTTGCTCATCGGTTTCATTTCTCTTTAGCATCTGAATCATCAAACAGTCCAGTGTTTCTGTTACCCAACAGATGTACATTTAAAGAGAAATTGTACCCAGTTTCTTAGAAGCAAAGTTGAATCATTTCAAACAAAATTTAAGAAAACAATCAGAGTGCACAATAAAGTATTCTGATCTCAGAGGGAAAAGAGAAACTATGCTCATGGGACAATTTCCCACCTAATTGAATAGAATTATCTGTTAAAAGAATCACTCCTGCGAAAGCCACATCCAACCTCAGGTTAAGTCTATATGAAAATATATAAATATGCATCCTGTTGCAGTGCATAAAATTGTTATCCTTTGTTAACCAGAACTGTTTGCAAATTTCCTCCCATCAGTAAGCAAACAGAAAAAAAACAGTAATACAAATGCTGCAAATAATTAATGCTTTTTGCACAAACTCCTGAAGTCCTTATGGTACATTTTTATGGGCTTTTCTTAGGTGGATTCTTACTTGATTCTGTGTTAAATTTGTTGGCAAAGGCAAGTGCCAAGTCCTTCAGTCGAAAAGAAGGCCTTATGTTTTGAACATACACAAGTAAACACAAATAAATACATGCACACTCCACAGTATTTTATTTCTGTGGGGTGGTTTCTTTGCAGAATGTATTGTGTCCTAGATAAGAGGATTGTAATTAGGCACTCTTGTTATTAAGCAATATTTTCAGTAAAACTTCTATAAACTTACTAAATGTATTCCTCGATTTACCAAGGTTGGTACCATCCTTTGTGCGTACTTCTACGTAACTATGTTGCCTTTTTTCCCATGGGTAAGTTTAGATTAACAAGGTATTAAAAAAAATAAAATAAAAAGGGGCAAAAAAAAAAAAAATTAAGAGACGTGTGAGCTGTTGCCTCATTGGTGCATCCTAGAGCAGCTTCCTGTTGCTTTAGCTGAAGCAGTTTTTCTTCTCAGAAGCAGACACGGGTTACACTACCAATGGCATCTCAGTGAAACTGCTACGCGGGGACACATGGCTGCCTAGGTAAGTGTTCAAAATCCAAGAAGTCAGATACACAACTTCTGTTGTGCTACAGATTTCATCCTGCCTCTCCCTTAATGTGATGTTGACATCATACAACAAAAAGAAGGAACACAAAGGGGCTGGAAAAGATTCTTAGGGAGGAGTATTTCACCCCCAGCACAAGTGAAACATGAGGCAAAAGGGCAAATGACATCAAAAGACTGAATTAGGAAAGACACGTCAGCTTGATTAATTGTTGTGATGGCATTGCTATGATCAAAATACTTGTTGCTTAGAAGATGGGGAAAGAATGGAGAAGAACAGTATTTAGGGGTGAGTTTTCAGGATTCTGAGCTGTCCTGTCTTCACTGCAAAAAAGTGCCTCAGGCTTCACAGGGGGGTCCAGTAGCTCTTCTATTACTGTTCTTTAATATATTTTGGCACTAACGAGGTACTCAGAGCGATTTATGTGAATATAAACAGCGCTTAAAACTTAGCAGAAAAATAAGCTGTGCTAGAAGTAGCTTCTTAGAATATCAAGTGTGTATGAAATCAGCTTGGCACTATAACTTATTCTGAGATCAGAAAGCAACCTACATTGTTGAAATTGCTTTGAGAGAGAAAAGAAATCAAGAAAACTATCTGTTCTTCCATCTTATGGCTGATATACAATAGCACCAGTACAGCAGCTACTGCACAGATCTAGCTCACACAACATTGTTTTCTTCCTCTGAAACTTACCTAAAAAGCAAAGTACTTGCAATAGCTTACCATATTATAATGAGTATTGCTTATAGCAACTTGCCCTTTTATGAATTTGAATTTGAAATAAGGGGTGAATGTATCTCCTGCAGATGTTGCCAAAATTAAACTGATGTTTATTAGCTAATGGAAGATTTTTTTTTTCAGTTGGTGACTAAACTTTTCTGTTAATAACAAAATCCTTACTGTCTTCTTCATTGTTCCTGATTTCCCAAACTATAGAAGAATTCATTCATCTAAAAAAAATAAATCCTCTTCCATTGTTCCATTAGAAAGTTGTATATGGATAAGAGTATGTATGTATCATTTTGTATTTGTGCTTATGAAAATATAACTTTATACTTATGTTGTTACTTTCAAAATGTCATAAATGGAGAGACTGGATAAAGCTCTCTTTGAAATAGGTACTGTGTCAGTATAAATACAATATGTAATGAGTATTTTTGTCCAGAAACATTCACAAGGTTCCTTTACAGGCTTGTTTGCATACATTACTTGAAGCATAACATTTGCTAGTCCATTTCTCTAAATGTTATGTCTGACTGCCAGTTGTATTTTATTTTTTCAGAGTTCTTGTACAGCGGGTTTTCTGTAACAAAATGACAAAGAGACAGGGACAATAATAATCATCGAATAATCTGGCTAAAAGAAAAAATACTGTTGAGAATTTTTTTTCATTAGAAACACATCTGATACCAAAACAAGTCTATAAAATAAGTCACAAGTCTACAGAATTAGTCACAGTGCGTTTAGACCATGAAAGTCAAAAAATTAGACTCTATCATCAAACAGAAATTCAGAATTTAAAAAAAAATTAACAGTCAATGGGAAAAATTATCAAACATTGTGTTTTAGGATATCTGTAAGCCAATACCATCTTCATGGGCAAAACCAGCAGGTATGCTCAGTAGCTGAGACAAAACCCGGGAATGCTTCAGATCATGCGTTCAGGTAAGGCAAATCATTGTGCATTACATAGTCCTAATTATCAGAAAAAAACATAAGCAAGGAAGTATGATATGGACCACTTCCCCTGAGGTAAGGCCCCAAGTACCTGTAATGACATGTGTTGTAATCGGGACAAAACGGCGCTTTCTGCTTTTATGTTTCTGTGCAAGAAAGTGCAGCGTGCATTGTAGCTTCCTTTGCTGGCCCTTTGACACACGTCAGTGTAGGTCCATCAGTGCATACCAGAATGACACACTTCTTGTTATCATTCTCATTGAAAGCATGTCTCAATGTGTCATCAAAGCTGGGGCATGGATTACCTGGGAAATTTTAGACAGCTTCCAGGGCTTTGTTTGTAGAAACTATTGATGATACTGGTTAAAAAATGAAACCATGGAATGCAGTGACCTGTGAGCATGAAGGACAGAAAAAATGCTGAGGAGGCAAACTTCATATGGTCTCAGCTCTCTTTGAATCTCATCTTCACTGTCCCAGCCTGCCATTATCCAGTTATATCTTAAAATGTTAGTTCCTTAAGGCAGATGGCAGGAGAGAAAAGCAAGGTCTTGCCCCAAAGAAGATGCAGTTTATTCAGACAAGTGTTTTACCTTATGATCAGTGAGCTCAACAGAGCAAAACTTTCAGAAGCAATGAGCTAAAGAGAAAGCTGAAAAACAAGAAGGTGGGTGGTATGAAATTGGCACGTTGGTCCACGAGTAGATACGAAAGAGCTGATAAATGAACTGTGGGAGGAGCTGTTGTGAGTAACACAGAGGCAAGTCGGGGGCTTGGAAGGATGAGTCTGTAATATAACAAGTCAGCTAACAGTGGAGAAAGAGCTTGTGGGGGAGGGAGAAGGAATTCCAGTTTCTCAGTCACACAACTAATAAATGCTGCCTCATATGCTTGCTGCATTACACACATACTTCTGAAAGGGCACGTTTCCCTGTTAGACATAGAGATCTGTCATAGGAAAGGAGATGCTAAAATGTAAATAGAAAAGAGGTAGCTATTTTATCTTTTACTCATCTGTTCAGTCTGTGTTTGCTTTGGTTTTGGTGAGAAGTGGGTCAGCAAAACCCTGGGATCCAGTTTCTAGAACTAGATTTTTAATTCATGATACTTATCTATACTGGTAAGCTTACGATGTCCTATTTACAGTGTGGTTTTATTAACCCACACCGCAAAGCAGATATCATATGTTTGTCTTAAATATAGACACTGCACTTTTTTAATTAGTCATCATGTAAGTAGAGCTGCTCAGTGGACCAAATTGGCAAGTCCTTCTCAATAATTTTCCTTGTCTGTGAATGAATTTAGCTCTAACTGTGAAGTTAGCAAACTTGATCAAATAAAGCAGTGGCTGGTAAAATGAAATATATGCTTTTTGACTAGTTCTATCATTGCTCCTTTTTTATTTTCTCTCTTTTTTTTTTTTTTTTTTCCCTGAATATGCCTGAAAGGTTTTTCATGGAAAAGAAATCCGTCTAATAACCTCTCAACACAGGCAATAAACCTACTTGGGTTTCTCTGACAAACCCACAAACCTCCACACATGCATTAAACCTATAAAAGGCAGAATGAATTTGCCTACCACATGGGAAAATCCCTGCAGCCAAGTTGTCTTTGAGCTGTTTCCTACATGGGAGCAGTTATAGACAGTGCTATCTTGCAACTTACTCATTCTACAACCTCTTCACCTTCTCTGCATGCAGTCTAGGCTCAAACCACAGTTATCACAGGCAGTCTCTGAGGCAGTTAGTATATTTGGCAGTAGAACTGGACGACAACAAATATTGCCTGTTCCTCCATTTCCTGAACTTAACAATTAGGTCTTTGGGGAAGAGAATTACAGAGTGTCAGAGCTGTGATACAATTGGTGAGTACCAGCTGTCTCATAGCTATGGTTGTATACCCTTTCTTGCTTAAAGGTCAGATCTTCTGAGTGCTTCGAAGACTCACACGCACAGACCCCCTGCTTTAGTCAGGGCTGCCATTTCACCAGTATTCTCATGTTGAAGCTATTGACACCCACAGTCCTGGTAGTGCCTAAGATAAACTTAATTGCCAATGGCTTTATAAGCCCATGAATGAGTCTAAGTGACACTTTGGCAGATTCTCCTGTGCATGCAGGAACCCGGTAGCCTTCCAGGTTTCACATGAGGGTTCCTGGGACATGCAGTAAGCTTTCCTGGAATAGCACAGTTGGTGGCAAGTTCCTGGGCAGTCACATACAAAGGACGGGAGAAGTGGGGAAGTGTGAGAATGCAACGAGAGTGATTCTCAACAGGGAGGCATACCAGCCACACATTCTCCTGACCGGATCCCAGCATCTAGCAGTACCTGAATCCCTGTCTTTCTGTCCTTGTCACTCCATTGACTTGGAGGGGAGGAAGGTACTGGGGATAAGAAATCTGCCATATTCATATGGCCAAAACCCTATTCAGCTCACCAGAATAATAGAAAGTGCACCTGTGATATTTATGATGCACTTTCTGATCTCCTTTGACTTTTCCAGAATAAAGACCTGGGATTGCAGGACCCTACCCATCCAGAAGTGTGTTAGCTACTCGTCCTGCTTCTGCTGTAAAGGCTTTGACCATCTTAGACATTTGGGTTCCTATGCATGTGTCCTTCCAGGAGTGTTTAAAACCTTTGACCACCTACAAACACAGTTTCTTTCTTCTAAAAAAGACACCCACCAAGAAGCCCATAAACACAAACAATAATGTTGTTATAGCTGACATTTTTCCTTTTTGGTAACAGAAGGCTGGAGTCTTACCAACCAGGTCCTGAAGAACTAACAGATGACAACCCATCAGACTACAGAGGGGGTTTTATCGCATCCAGGCTGGAACTGTCCCAAAGATACTACTCAGGGTGGACAATGAACACCACTGCTAAGTGCCATGATGATCACACCCTGGATAAGTATTTGTTTCCATTTGTGTATGGCACTGTGATGACGATCAGCATTCCCATCAACTGCATATCCCTCTGTGCATCTTGCATTCAGGTCAGGAAAAAGAATGAGTTAGCAGTCTACCTCTGCAGCCTATTCCTGGCTGACCTTTTGTACTCACTGATTCTGCCTCTGTGGATCGATTATGCCTGGGATGGAGATAACTGGAGGTTCTCTGCTTTACTTTGTCAGATTTCTGCATTCCTTATGTATATGAATTTCTACACTAGCACTGCGTTCCTTGCTTGCATCTCTGTTGATAGGTACCTGGCATTAGTTCACCCTTTGAAGCTCCAGCACTTGCGCACAAGAAAGTTTTCATTGCTTGTCAGCGTAATTGTTTGGCTTCTGGAAAGCATCTTGAATTTAGTCATATTGGTGAACAAAGAAGTATTCAATGATCCTTGCAATTTCACTAATCATACGTTATGCTATGATAAATACCCCCTGGAACACTGGCAGGCACAGATAAATTTATTACGGATATGCTCAGGGTACCTAGTCCCTTTGATAATCATTGTGGTTTGCTACCATAAAATCTACCGAGTAGTGAGGTGTAATCAAGCCACAGTAGATGAGGAGAAGAAAAAAGTGAGGAAACTTATTTTGAATATTACAGTTACTTTCATTGTTTGCTTCACTCCTTATCATGTCGTATTGCTTATTCGCAGCATCAAAGAACCTTACACCTCTGACCCACAGCTTTTGCAGTTGATGTATAAGGTTTACAGAATCACACAGGCCTTAACAAGTTTGAATTGCATTGCCGATCCCGTTCTTTACTGCTTTGTGAGTGAAACTGCACGAACAGACATACTGAATTTGTTCAAGTGTTGCTTTTGCCTACGAAACCGTGAGGGAGACCAAGCAAAAGATGATGCTCTGTGCAGTTCTGCTACGAAGAGCAGTGCACTGATCACCTACAGATGTTCCCGTGAAATGGAAACTCTCAAAAACGCCTGAGAGAGCCCATTCAAAGCAAAATTGGATAACCTAAAGAGGAAAGAAAGAAAAATTCTTCCCCAGTGTGTAGCTAGGAAATACCCTAAAAGTCACAGATGCTAATCTAAGTGAAACCAGTCACTGGAGCGAATAAGAACTTATTACAGGGTCAATGAAACCAATGGAGCATCAAAAGGTATCTTTAAATCAGGCATGGTACATAAATCAATGTCAACAAACAAATGCACAGTCAAGGAAAATGACCATGACATGCTGACAAAACTGCGGATCCCCTCCAGAACTGCCTCCTGTTGCAGCTTGCTAGCTAGCCCGCGTGCTGGGCATACATGTACTCAGCTGGAGAAAGACTGAATTCCTTTTAACCTCATCATTTGTTTTCCAGTTTTAACAGAAGCATAAAATTTAGCTGGGAAGGAGACTTAGGTGGGATATTTTAAAACAAACAAACCAACCAACCAAAAAAACCACACCAACAAAAACAACAGTAGTGTGATAGAAATGAGTAAAGCACGCAGACACATGGAGATCATTCAAATCATAGAATCATTTAGGTTGGAAAAGACCTTTAAGATCATTGAGTCCAACTGTTAACGTAACACTGCCAAGCCCACCACTAAACCACATCCCTGATAGTTTTAAACCCTTACCCCTTGTCCTATCACAACAGGCCCTGCTAGAAAGTCTGTCCCCATCTTTCTTATAAGTCCCCTTTAAGCCTTGAAAAGCCACCATAAGTTCTCCCCGCAGCCTTCTCGTCTCCAGGCTGAACAGCCCCAACTCTCTCAGCCTGTTCTCATAGCAGAGGTGCTCCAGCCTTCCAATCATTTTTTGTGTCCCTCTGGACCCGCTCCAACAGCTCTATGTCCTTCCCATGCTGAGGACTGATTGACAAAGGTGGAGACAGAGGGAGAGTGGTAAATCTCTTTAATTTCATGGTGTAATTTATGCTGCTATGCTCACTCCTGTGTTTCGGTAATGGCTCAAGTTCTTCAGCATACCCCTGACATTAGCCACTTCTTAATATTGTTTACTTCATGTAGACGGCTACTTACCTGCTCTTAAGCTTTTCACCTTTTGTTTTCTTTGGAAAATCTGTGTCCACAAGTCTGTGTAGTGGAACAATTTTGACCAGCACTTTTTCAGCACACTTCTAGGTCTGATAGTCTCCTTGGAGGATGAGCACACAGTGGTTATAAGCAATATGGAAATTCTTATGAAAAGGTCCCTCTGCATGTAAATTATAAATTTCTCCATTACAGAGAGCCACTTTTATTGTTTTCATGAGTTCCTGTTTGAGCCTATTTATACTTTCAATTAGTTTCACATTCTGAGAGGGGAAATTGAGAGGCTGAGGAGGCTAGGCTTGTTCAGCTTGGAAAAGAGAAGGCTCTGAGGAACCTAATGTCAGCCTTGCAATACCTGCAAAGAAGATATTGAGAAACTGGAGCCAAGCTCTCCACAAGAGTGCATAGTGGGAAGAGAAGAAATCGTGCACATCATAACTTGAAGCAAGAAGGGTCAGAGTTGATATAAAGAAAAAGTTCTCAGCCGTGAGGACTGCCAAGCTGTGGAGCAGGTTGCAGTAAGACATTCTGCATGGTCCATCCTGGCAGGTTTTCAAGACCCAACTGGACAAAGCCCTGAGCAGCCTGCTCTGGCCTCATAGCTGACCTTCCTTTGAGCAGGAGGTTGGACTAGAGACTTCCTGAGGTCCCTTCCAACCAGAATTGTCCTGTGGTCCTATGTACTGTTATGAATGTGTATGTCATTATTCTGGCTGTTGCCTTCCTCTCTAAAAAGTACATTCCCTTCCCTTCTTTGTTTCCATTAATCCATTTGCTGGGTTTTGTTTTGATGTGTTGGGCTTTTTTGTTTGCTTGCTTTTTTTATTTTTCTGTAATGCCTTCCTATATGAAGAAAAAAGCATGCAAGCAGCAGTGCAAGTTACATCACCACAGTTTTGTTCCTGTGCTGACCTATGTATTTTGCAACAGAATCTGAAATTTCACTGCAGCACTGGAATAAAAGTGGAACCAAGCTTCACTGTGGAAGTTTGTGGAAAAGAGAACTCAGTGGTTCATTTCTAGACCTTTCACATGCTGGGAAAGCTGGAAAGTTAATTCTGTTGGGGGTTTTAATTTATTTAAAATAAAGAATAATGAAAACTAAAACTAAGCAACAAAATGAAGTCAGATTTAACTTGTGCGTCAGGGAGTAGTGAAAGCTGGCTGCTCAGCAAAAGGCAGGGGAGCCAGGAGCAGAGGGTGACAGCCCGGCAGGCTGGTCAGCATCCTCACTGAGGAGCCGTGCTGTTCCACGGCACCCCAGCAAGGCACACAGGACAAGTCTGGTGATGGTAACCAGTGTCGGCCAACAGCTCTGTGACCACCTGACAGATCCGTACTGAAAAGGCAGGTCTGAGGTCAAGCCGGGAAGCCAAGTCAGCAAGACAAGGTCGGGATCAGCAAGGTACGAGGCCAGGCACGGCCACACCGTGTCAGCACTGGCCTCCACACAGGCAGCCAAACCCCAAAGAGGCAGGAGAAGAGATTGCAGACTCTGCTGGGAATGTCAGGGCCCTGACCCTGTGCAAAGAGTTTCATTTCCACAAAATTTGGCCCTAAGATTTTATACTTTTTAATTTTCCACAAATGCTAATGAAAGCCCAAGCTTGGGTCAGTTTATGTTGGTATGGGAAGATGTTTTTTCCTAGTGTCATTTCCTATAGTACCTCCCTGCATTGCTGAAGACCCACTTCAAGATAAAGGAAAGCAGTGACGATGGCTGGCCTATAGGCTGGGCTCCACGAAGGAGCTCAGATAAGTTCGAGCTCCTGTCCCTTTATGGTTATAAAATGTAGGTACCTAATCCCTTAGACTGTTCTGAAATGCTCGGTCTATGTGTTCAAATCACAACCCTCTGGGGAAATGAGGGAACATTTAGATGTGGAGACTGCAATGTCCTGTACTTCAATCATTTGTGTATTTAACTCATTATTCTTACATAGCTAAAAATTGACACTTTTTTTCCATTCTCTCTCCGAATTTGTTTGTCCCAGCTGGATCAAATTTACCATATGAAGGTGAATACTTTTCACTATATAAACACAGCATAGTGAAAAGTAAATGTCCTTATCCAGGCTCCAATCCACACTGCGTATTATTGTTACTGAATATTCCACTTGGGATTCCTGGTGCATCTACAGGCAAACAACAAGTGCAAATTCACGGGAACTCTTCCTAAAACAAGGACATTCCTTACAGAAAAGGATTTATAAAATCCAAAGTTCTATTTAATGGTAAGAAGAAATGCATTCATTCAAATTCTAGTTTTCCTCACAGATAATGCTTAAAAGCATTAATGTATGGCCTCAGTAAGTCACCGTAATTCCTGCCTCACTTCCCAATCTATACAGTAAGAATACAGATAATTAAAAGGGTTGTGATGGTAATTTAGTTAATATCCACAGGGTATGAAATGTCAGTGCCAAATGATATTGTTGTCAGCATAATCACAGCAGAGGTGAATTTGTATGTCAATAATTCACTTAAAGCAGAATCCATCTCCCGAAAGTCCAGCAAAGTTATGGCTCAGCTTTGTAAATTGGGAACTTGTCAGTGAACCATGGTGACCTCACTGGTGGAATTTCAGACTTCATTTAATCTGTTTTTCCTAGAATCCTGGCCACCGTCTGCATCACTGCATTCATAATGCAGATGATTATTCTTTTCTAATGTAACTACACATCAGCTTTGCTTAGTGTCAGTGGGGTCAGTCCTGACTCATGGCAGTAAAGCTAACAGAGACTCTTGCCTAGCCTTTTTTTGTCATTGTTTAGAGTCTCTAGCTCATCTGACTTCACAACCACCGAGAAAGTTGAAGGGAACTGTGAATCTGAGTCAAAAGGTGAATATATTCCACTTCTGTTTCCATTCACGGAGAATTACACTACTAAAATACTTCTGATTAGTGACAATCTTCAGTGATGTCTCTCTTAATTTAATGCCAGTAAAGAAGGGAACATTGGCCATGGTTTAGCCATGTGCCACTTTCTGTGTTACTTACCAGTTTCATCAGTGTCATCATTGGTCTAGTTCTCAATTTTCTAAGGTGATAAAGGAGCAAATTGTTCATTTGCTCGCTGCGTCCACACAGCATAGAAAGAGAACATGGCAGGGGAGAATTGGGATGCTTGGGACCAGTGCAACCACAGCAGCAGATCTGCTTGTGCAGAACAAGGCTGCAGGGAAGGAAAGCAGAGCATGGCTCTGAGCTCAGCAGGAGCCAGGGGCAGCTGCCGCACCCACAGGCCAGTGCTGCCGATTGCCAGGGTTTTCCTTCGGCATGAGACAGCAGCTCTTCGTGGCCCCAGAGCCCTGCGAGACAGCAGCTTGCCCCTGCCCAAGGCCACCCTCTCCCCTGCACCTGCAGCGTCCCTGACAGCGCCGACCCAAGGCAGAGAAGTGATGCTCTGGCTCTACTAAGGGCAAAGAGACTGAAACACCTTGTGCATATCGTAAAGGTTTTCCTTCTCTTGCTGCACCAGAATGGGTGTGTTACTGATAAATGGCTAGTCTAAGCTAACACAGGGAAGTTTGGGCTGCTCAGCTATGAACTAAAAGTAACCAAGCTATCTCACCTAAACCTTGTAAAATCCTAGAAAGACAACATCTGTTCTGGACTGGGGCTTTGGGGAAAAAATAAACAAACAAAACAACAAGAACAAAAACCAAACAGAAAACAGTAAAGACTGTATCAAATGATATGTAAAAAGCCTGATCCAGGTGAATTACAAAGACACCGCCTAAGACAGTCAGATCCTCGTCTGCGCCAGCCCGAGGCACTGTCAGCACAGCGTATCACCTACAGCCAGCCTCTATCCAGCCTGCCCTGCTTACAGCTACAACACGTGTCCCGTGGCGCCTCTCACGGAACACCAGAGTGCACATATATACTGACAACATCACTGAGGTGGAATGGGAATGCTAAAACAATGGGAAACACCTGGGCGGGG
>KL284342.1:5394-20249 GCA_000699545.1 Podiceps cristatus
AAAAAGGTGTCAAAGCTTTCATGTTGCCTTCTCCATGTTTGACCAAAATATTTGGATTTGTTTTTCTAAAAAAAACGTGGTCATCTTTTGCCCACATCCTTGCCATTGAAGTCTGAGTCTATACACCCTCATAAGGAGTCACTATGACAGTCCTGGTGTAGCACACTATCTGCCTTCCCAGATTCCTTCTTGACTGTGGCCATTTGGGACATTTGCTGTGAAGGAGGAGATGATCATCATCATCTACTGTGATTTACTTTACCCACTGATATTTAGGATCTGCAGTGAAAGGCAATTTGTTATTTCACTGCCTGTTTTTCTACTCTTACCTCATAATTCTCATCTTAGACAATGGTTGCTATAAATTTACTCTCTAAATTTTGGGTTGACAGTAATGTCTATGCCTGTGATATGTAAAAAAAGCCTGGCAATTTATACAAATTATTTCAGAACTGAAATTTGAAAGTGTTCGTCTGTCAACTTATTATATTCCCTTCTATTGGCAGCTTCCAAGGAAGCTCTTGGGAAAAGCCATTCTCTAAGCCTGAGATGTCAGAAATATTTGCTAAATGGAAGAAGCAAATCTTAGCCCCCAAGATCCCATTTTGATCCCTAAGGTTTCTGCTCCTGAGCTGTGTTTTGATCTGTGGGGCATTCAGCTCTGACTTGGTTTTCTGTGCAACAGAAGGTGAGATCTGCCTGGCACCTCAGGTTGCGCTTACAGTTTCTGTTACCTGAGACATTGAGATATTGAGATGAAGAGTCTTCAACATTCTGCAACACAGGAGACCTGAACTAGGTGGCGATTCCCACTGGCAATACTCCTGAAGTGCATTCGGCCAACAGCAGCACTAATTATTTGACCCAGCAGCATTTCTGTGAAGTACTTGACTTCAATCTGTGTTGGATGATAGATTTATACACGCTGGAAAGAAAAGTCGTCAACAGACCATGCAGGGTCAAGGAATAAGCATGTTCTAATTCAAGGGACACAGCTTAGTCTTTGCTTAACACCCAAGTCAATACAAACTACTTTGGCATTATCTACTGTTCACATTGATAACTTTTCTAGGTTTCAGCTATGTTCAGAGCCAAAAGAAAGGTAATTGGCCATCACAATGAAAAATGAGTGACCCAACAAATATTATAAACAGATCTATCTAATTTTGTGTGTCAATTAACAGATTAAATATGGTTTATTTTATCCCACCTTATTTTGACAACTCTAATTGTCAACACTAGTTCAGAGTCATATGATAAAGAATATTTTTATATTGATTGCCTGCACGTGCCAGCTGAAGAAAAAAAAAAAAATCCTACAACTCTTACAGTTCTGCATGGAAAACAGAAGTTGTTTTGTTTGCAATCATATCGTTTCACTGTCAGTGATGTCTAAAAGCAAGAGTCTGTTAGCAATGTATTTACACCGTTTAGTGATTCCTGTTGTTAAACAAAAAGGGACTAGTTACCGGGAAATCCCCTTTGTGCAAGCTTAAGGGGAAAGCCCTCAGAGGGGGGCATCTGAAGGCCAGCACTGATCACGATGTCAGCCCTGTGCCGTGCTTTTCAAAGGCAAGAATAAGCGGCTGCAGCGTTACTGCTGTTCACGTTTTCTAGTATCTTCTCCCTCCATCTTGTTTTCCACAGTAGACGTAGAGTAGTTAACTGATGTGAAAGCAGAGTAAGTCACAACTAGTCATCAATTTAAATTGAACACAGGTTATCAAGAATAGTTACTGAGCACTGAAACCATGATGGAAGCATTTCCAAGCTGACTAAATATCCCATCTGTATGAAGCATATCCAATCCTCTCTTTTTTTTCTTTTATTTCACAAATATAGGATGGGATGAAGGAATGTCAGTGCTGAACTCTCCAGTACAGATGTAGAACACATGTATTTGCATCAGTTTAAAGCAAAATTACAGACACTGGAAAGCAGTTGTGGTTTGGCACCAGAAATCTTCCATTTTAATTAACTTATGGTCCAAATGACTTCTAGAAAGTCTTCCTCATGTTGCAGAGTAGGATTACTTCCACTGGGACAGGTTTACCAAACAGATTTTCATGAGGGAAAACTATGAGAAATAATTAGTTCAACTCAACCGACTCAGTATAAAATGACAAATCAACTCAGATGTAAGCAAGTTCACCAAGTTCCATGTCTTATGCCAGCAAAAATTGCAAAACCTCGTGTGTGACTAAAGCCTGCAGAATGTTGCCCACCACATGTAGACCACATTCAGGTGTGTTTCAAGGGGATCTTTCCACACCTTTCAGTTTTCCTGATTTGTCTCCTATTATCATATGCATTTCCTCCTAACTCAGCTCAAGAGGAATCGAGGTGAGATCAAACCAGTTAATGGGTGACTGTTCCACTAAACCTCTCGTTAGGATCAGTATCAGTCAATAGGAAAGAATTTTACTCCAATATTTGGATGTTGAACAGGGCTACTTGAGCACAGAAAGAATTCAACTGTTGGAGAATGGCTGAGTGAGTGCAGCCATGGGTCTATGGGAAAGCTGTGTGAATCGGGTTTTGGCCTGCAGAGGGAAAAACATTAGGCAAAGCCATGTGAAAAAATACAAGCTCGCTCAGTGGAAAAGTACAGGCTGGAGAAGAAGCAGGGTCATGCTGACCTTGCACAGATAGCAAGTTTGAGAAAGTATAACATGGGAGAACAAGGATTGAACCCGACTCAAGCTCGTTAGCAAAACTGCAAGTAGAAGAAACATGTAAATATAATTAATAAAGTTTAGCCAATCATTTAAAGACAAATGTATGTATTAACCAATCACAATTAGCAGTAAGCATATAAAAGTCTGATTGCGCCGTAATAAAGGGGAGCTTGCTTTACCATCCATCTCACTCGACTGCTTGGCTTCCCTCGCTTCTCGCATTCAACTAACTCGATTTTTAAGAATCTTAAGAATCCTTAAAGTCTAATGATTCATCCTTAAGATCATTCCATGACTATACTGCTGGAAATAAGACCATGCAGTGGTTTACTTTTTCTTACTAACAGGAACAGAGTGATGGCTGCATTAAGATTAATAATCTGTATATTAATTAACACTCCCACACCACAAAGATTAAACACAGGGCTAACAAGCTGATTTTCTAATTAGGTAATATTTTGCTCCATCCTTTAGAAGAAATTAGAAGAAAAAATAAGTAAGATTTAAGTAAGAGATACAGAACTACCCAATACATTAAAGCTTGTGTATTGTACTTAAAACACTGTTTCTCTTGTTGACAGTACAATTCATGCTAATTTACTGGTAAAATATAATTCAATGGCTGGATTTTAAAATCAATCATTTCAGGAGATTTCCCACACACACACACAAAGAACAAACCTAAGAATGGCAAGAAAACAAACTGCTTTATTTAAGATGTTATGCTGTGAGAAAATCACCTCTAACTTTGAATTTTTTTAAGAAAATATTTTAAGAAAATACTAACTTTTGTAATAATAGCACACAGAAGTAGTAACTTGATAATTTCAAATCTGACATGTCCAATCAGATTTCATGTTTCAGAATAAACAAGACACCTTATTTTTGGTAATTGTTTTAAAAGTATTATACACTTAAAATACTGAAGAAGACTTTTCCCTTTTTCTAAGTATAATTATCCATTCTGTGCTATATCAGAATTATCTTTACTGCAGCTATACAGGTAATGCATTTTTTTTTTTTCAAAGCACATGTAACTCTTAATAACATGATGTACTATTATGAGCAATACATGCAATAAACTTATTGATGAGGAAGAAGGATAAAAAAACCAATCCTAAAGCTATTTGGAGTTAAAGGCCTGGCTTTGGAAACACAAGAAACTGCTTACAGACAAGCTCTGCAAAGCCATCAGAAATGCAGCTTCCCCTGGAACTATACATGACGTGTTAAGCCAGTAAGGTTATATTACCTGATCCTTTTTCAGTTACGTGATGACAAATGACAAAATTTGCCCAAGTCACAAATTCACTCTTCAAGGACTGAGCTTCTGAAGTTCTTGAATGAAGTTACACACTCAACTGGCACTGACAACAGCTGTTTTCCATTGTATCACATCCACAAAACAATAAAAATCCCAATTATTAGCATGTGCCATGTAAGAGACCCACTACCCTAGCTGTCATGTCACTGTCTCTCAGCTGGCTTATGAAACCCAGATGCCTGAACCAAGAAGAAAAGAGGCAAGGGCTGAAGGTCATCTCATGATTACCATGGCCAGATTACAGACATGCAAAAAATTACTGTCTGACCCAAAGCAAATGTAACTGAAAAGCTTGACTTCTCTGGGGCCAAAAGTACCTTCCCAGTGTAGAGTCAAAACCGTTGCCTTAGCTGACTGGTGAGCAGCTGCACAGCCATGTACATAGCATTCACCATTGCTAACAGGGCTGTATGGGAGTCACACCAACTAATGGTCTTGCTTTCTTCACTTTACTCCAGACATTCATAAATTCAGTTTTATTTGATAGGAAGTACTACTTCATCTGCTGCTTGTTTAAAATTATTTCTTCATGCAGTTTAAAGAAAGCAGGCCTTTCATTTGGGAGTATGAATGTAGCTTGGAGGCCAGGGTTAGCTCAGGACAAGATGCCTTGTCCAAACTATTCATCTGAAACACTGACAACATTTACTAGTGCCTGGAACCATCCTCAGGCTCTGCACAGAGGATGCATTGCGTGGAGAAACCCTGGAGCAAGCCTACAAGGCTAAAGTGCCAACAGACACCCAAGGGAAGTTGTCCATGGCACCCCAGAGGTAGGTATAGTTAAACATGGCCTACAAATGCACCAGAAAGCATTCTCCGGAATAACCCAGACATGGGCGGTGAGTTCATGTGGCTGGGAGGGGTATAGCTCTTGAATATACATGAAGAATACAGGAGTAGGAAAAACTTGAAGAGTTTTGGATGCATTTTAGCTGCACATAAACAATCACTGTTAAATATTCCTAGAAACCTCAGTGAGAATGCTGCATTTCCAGTATCAGTTAGGTCACACTTGATACAACAAAACATACAAAGCACAAGCTGAAATAATGTTGTGGCCTATTATTTTACTACTATGACATTTTCCAATCCATTAATTCCACTCCATTATGCAAACTTCATAGGAATATACTCTCAAAGCCTGGCAAAAGTTGTACTATGAATTTGTGGGGAAAAAAAAAAAAAGGTATTAATGCAGACACATTCAGTGACGCGTGACAGAGAGCTTGAATACAGTGTCATCGCTTTTTAAACTCCACATTCTCCTTCCTTTTATTTTTTTGCTAATAAGTAGACTAAGCTACAAGATCACTCTTAACAGCAGAAAGTGAATACTCAGAACATGCAATCTTGTCAGAAGATGCCAGACCACCTCTGAAAAGAGTTTAACTATTTTTTAAAAACATCAACTGCTACTGATGTTAGTAGCTCTTCCATAATCCACAGAAGAGCAGAGAACACACTAAAAAAAAAATACAGTTCTGAACTTCTGAAAAACAGTTTCTCTCTAGTCTCCAGCCATAGGAAGATGCACTTGTGAGAGGCAGGCTTGTTGGGTTGTTACAAGCCTGACAGAAAGAATATAATGCATTTAAATCACTTCTCCTATGCAAATATCCCGAGTTAATTTCAGTGCAAGCCCTGCCATGGCCTAGTAACACTGTCACGCATTGAATTGTCTCCTCTTTCTCCAATAGCTCTTCCACCCCCCTGCATTAAGTGAACCTCAGTGCAACCTTGAGCACTGTGGAGCAAACTCTTGTCACAGCCCCATTACTACCACACTACATTTCTGTTTCCAAAGGTAATTTTACCTGTAACTGATACTCTGTCCAGTTTTACTCTAGAAACTTCAACTGCTTGGCCCTCTGATCATTGTTAGGGATCCCGCTCTTCTTAGACAGCCAATTTTTAATTGCCAGTGTCCCTTCTTTGGTTTTCAACTCATAATATTTCAAGCAGCCTTTCTATCTGCTGTTTCTGTATTTTTCAAATCAATACATAGTTCCCCAAAAGAGAAGATGAGACTTCATTAATTGTTGTTAATACTATCGACAATTCAGGTATCTTTTCTCTTTCTAACAGCAGAAACTCCTCAAATCTGTGTGATGCCATTAGGAAATTTGTATCATCCAGTGCAAAGCCATTCAAATGCTCCCCAGCTAGCGTGACCTTCCGACTAGGTTTCTCATCCCAGTAGGGCACAGTGCTCTGCTCCCAGCACCAGCTCTGCCTGATGCAGCAGCATGCCAAACCAATCCAGGCATGCCACCTTGCTCGGAGACAGACAGGTGTGCTACATGGCACTGCCCAGATCTGACTGTGGAAAGAAAATGGAAAAATGGATTTAGCAATGACAAACCTCAGCAGGCTCTGCTGGTAATAAACTGTCTAAAAAGAGCATGAACTTGCCAGGGAAAAAGGCCTGTGTAGAGGAAGGTGGCTGCAGCCATTCATGTTAAGGCAGAAATGTGAGAAGCATGAGAGACTTCCGTTTCCCAGAGATAAGTATGGACTGAATATTTCCTTTTCTTTAGCATTTTTTTAAAAATTTGAATTAATATTGTCACACCTCAAAAGAAAGACCTGAAAGATCCAGATAGAATTAATTCTATCTTTACCCCGTGCACATACTTTTCATCTGTTTCCACACTGCTGTATCTGTTACACTTCTCATGTGCAGACTTCACAATTTCAATACATTTCCCTGTGGGAATGGGAAATACCCTATCTCTGTCTTATCAACAAGGAAACAGGCAGACTGATGGTGTGATTTTTCAAAGGCATCTGATTACAACACTGTTTGTCAAAATATGTAAGACAAGGCTGTGGCAAAGGAACTCGGACCACCTAAGATTAGAAGACAAATGCTTTTAAATGCCCTTCTCCTCCTGTGCCTTTCTTGCATATCAGTCTCTTATTCCCTTCTCAGGCCTTCCCTTTCGCACACAACTCTGCTGAAAGGCTTCTTTGCCTTCCTCTCTGCTTCTTCATATGCATAAGGTCTAGCGAGTGTGCAATGCTACCAACTTTCAAGTGCAACCTAATCAACTGAGGCTCCAAAAATCCTGGCAGCTTCCCATACCTTTCCAAAATAATAAATACATGGACAACTTCACAAACCATATCTTTCCTGCTGTTGCCTGTATTAGTTTTTCCCTTTTTGTTCCCCCCCACCCCGCTGCCTTTGTTTTTGTTTGGGGTGTGTGTGTGTGTGTGTGTGTGTGTTTGTTTTGAGTTGCTGTCTAATGCAAAAAGCTTCTCTGTGGAGGTCTTTGGGTTTGGAAAAATTTCTTGTCACTACCCATAAAACACTATCTTCCTTTAAACCTCAATTCTCTTTCCTGCTCTGATGTCACATCTTTGAGTAATGTTACTCATAAATGTCCTGAAAAAAGTTGTCTGCTCAGAATCTGGCTGTATCTGCACAAGAACTTTACTGATAGTAGGACATTCCTTAGATGCAAACATGCTTGCGTTCCTCCTCCCAGTACACTGGTCGTGTCCTAAGACCCAGGGTACCTCTAGTGTGACTTGGTTAATCTCAGCTTTGCCTCAGTCCCTCAGCAAGTCTGCAGATGACTCCAAGATGAGTGGTGTGGTTGACACAGGAGTCCATTCAGAGGGACCTGGACAAGCTCAAGAAGTGGGCCTGGGTGAACCTCATGAGATGTAAATATAGTTGAGCTAGAACTTGGTCTTTACATCACTAGAAGTTATCCCAAAACCACCATGTGTGGCTTGGCACAGTTTAACAAAACTGTCAGTCTCTATTCATTAAAGGCACTTAATGGAGTTCTTGTGCGAGATGAACTGGTTTTCACCTTGAGGGACTGGTACTGTTTAATATCTTCATCAGGGACATAGTGGATCAAGTACACCCTCAGCAAGTCTGCAGACGACTCCAAGCTGAGTGCAGTGGTTGATGTTCCTGAGGGACAGGAGGCCATCCAGAGGGACCTGGAGAAGCTCAAGAGGTGGGCCCGTGTGAAACTTGTGAGGCTCAACAAGGCCAAGTGTAAGGTTCTTGCACCTGGGTTGGTGCAACCCCCAGTTATCAGTGCAGGCTGGGGGATGAAGCGATGGAGAGCAGCCCTGTCGAGAAGGACTTGGGGGTGCTGGTGGATGAGAAGCTGGACATGAGCTGGCAATGTGCACTCACAGCCCAGAAAGCCGACTGTATCCTGGGCTGCATCCCCAGAAGTGTGGGCAGCAGGTTGAGAGAGGGGATTCTGCCCCTCTGCTCGGCTCTGGTGAGACCCCCCTGCAGTGCTGCCTCCTGCTCTGAGGCCTCAGCACAGGAGAGACGTGGAGCTGTTGGAGCGGGTCCAGAGGAGGGACACAAAGATGGGCAGAGGCTGGAGCAGCTCTGCTGTGAGGGTGGGCTGAGAGAGTTGGGATGTTCAGCCTGGAGAAGGCTCCAGGGGACCTTACTGCAGCCTTTCAGTACTTAAAGGGGGCCTATAAGAAAGATGGGGACAAACTTCTTAGCAGGGCCTGTAGTAACAGGACAAGGGGTAATGATTTTAAACTAAAAGAGGGGAGATCCAGACTAGACATAAGGAAGACGCTTTTTACAATGCGGGTGGTGAAGCACAGGAACAGGTTGCCCAGAGAGGTGGTAGGTGCCCCATCCCTGGAAACATTCCAGGTCAGGCTGGAGGGGGCTCTGAGCGACCTGATCTAGTTGATCTAGTCCCTTCCTACCCAAACCATTCTATGATTCTCAAAATCAGAACCCCAAGGACTTGATTTCAACTTGAAGGCTCAGATACATTCTAAGGATCCATTAAAGAAAAACATTCAATTTGACTTTAAAGGCACCTGAATCAAGATGTAAAAGCTGCTATGTCTCCTTGTTTTACCTGAGACACACAACAAAATTTCCTATCCTGAGACTGGACCAAGAAAAGCTTTCATACTCTGTTCCAGCCAGCAGCAAAACCAACATTCCTGAGGCCCTGTGAGGCACACAGGGAACTGCTGGGCAGGTGCCTGTGTCACTGCAGGCTCCCAGCACAGTGCGACGTGGGAAGTCCCTGCCCTTCAGCCTCTGCCTGCCTGGCACGTTCACGTTTACTGGGTGGCACAGCTCCAGAAGGCCAGCTGTTGATGCAGGCAAGGCTCCACTGCAATGTGCACACTCAGGGTGACAAAGATAATACGTACATTGCATTCAATTCTAGCACTGGAAGGCTTCCTTTGCAGTGGGACTTTTCCCACAGAATTCAGATACAAAACTCCCATCTAGCAAAATAATACAGGGTTAGACCCAAAATGAAGCTTTCCTTCATACCTTTAAGAATGAAAATGAAAATTTTGGGGAAAGAGAACTTGAAAAACATATCTCAAGAAAGAACAGCAATGTCCAAGATGCTCTATTAAACCTCTTTTCCAATGACATAATCGCAGCTTGTGGCAAAGAGGACTGAAGATAAAACACAAGTTCACAAAAGACCTCAGATTCAGGAGGAACCAGGGCAAATGGTTGAGCAGTGGAAGCCTTCACACAAGGCTGAAACACAATAGCACTGGGAATTCTTAATTTTTACTTTAAACTCGATCTTTCAGCTGCATAACTGACCAGGTTATTGCCTCTGCAGAGCAAGGTCTGCTCAACCCTGAACGTTCTGTGTCTACAAACCAGAGACAAATGCTGCTATTGTGTGGTGCATCAAGAAAATGGAGAGGCATTGACAACCATTGCTTTCCAAAGCCAATGAAAGAAAATTCTTGTCTATCAATTCTGCTTGTTACTGTACATTACACTGTATCTATTACCAACAGCTGACAATGGCTTTTTAACATTTCCCGTTTGATTAGATGAAATAAAAAGCAGGTAAGAGTCCATTTTTATTCTCCTGATGTCTACTGTGGTATTTCTATCTTGGAGAGCACAAGACTGCTTTCATTCATCATTATTTATTAAGACTATGGGTTTTTTCACTCTTACAATCCATCTATTTTGACATCTCCTAGTGCTATACCAAACCTGTGGCACAGGTATCAAAACCTTCACTTGGAACTCAGAAGAGTGGCTTTGTCACAGAAGCAACCTAGAAGAGACACCACACTCCCTTACCAGAAAAGAAACAACCTGCAAATCTTCAGACATTTTGCCTTTCTGCTCCATTTCTCACACAAGCATAACTTTGTTCTGCTACATCTGCCTGCTTTCTCCCTCAGCTAAAAACCAATCTGATTTCTCTCAGCTGACTTCTGCTAAGATCCAACTATCCTGCAGAAACTGTCCTCTTTATCCACACCACTGCCCAACCTATTATGTCCTTTCTACTACAGCTGCTATTCTACATGCAGGGGGGCATGCAGCACATGCCAAGGCACCCACTCTTGGCTTGACTTCATCCAACTAGGACAAACCCATTCCCTTTCCACTTAAGTAAATAGCACTAAGTGTAGCAGAACACTTCTTATACCCCATTTCCTTTCTCATTTACGATGTTTCATCTCTCAGGAGCCCCAAGGCAGTGAGTGACACTGTACCACTTCCTGGGTTCTCTTTGTTCAGGAGGAGGGCAGGAATTTTGTTGGAGAGTGACGACCACCAGCAGGCAGAGAACGGGACAGGATAACTTTCATAATATGCATCACCCAGCAACATGATGCTTATGCACATGCCTATCTTTAAGCACGCACACAGAGCTGGCTGCATGCAAAGCTATATGAGTGCTTATAATCAAGCACGGTTCTAGGGCTCTGAATCTGTGCTTAAACATGGGAAAGCTTTGCTCACCCGAAAACAAGAGACATTCATCATGCTTTGATGAATGTTACTATTTATAGAATAACCAGTATTCTTTTGGTGTACTAATGCTTCATCCCTCTCCTTTGTTCATAGGATATTTTCCATAAAAAGCGACTTATCTGCTCTGCAATTAATGGATGGGTTCTGAGGGGAAAATGTAAGAAAAAACCAATATTCCTCAGAGTTAAATAAAGGAAGGGGAAGTTTTTCCCCATGTTCTGTGCAATGGGAGACAGCCCATCATTCTGATGAAGCTGGAAAATTCCTTTTACATACACCAGTGGTCTCAGTGAACCTACCCCTAACTCTGAGTTACAAGGTTTATTTTATAGGAGTCTAAATCTTACCCACATTTTATCTTCTCCTGCTAATAGCAAAAGCTTACACAATAGTTACAGGTTAAAAAGCAACAAGTTCATGCTATTTTGACTAAACATGATGTGCAGTCATAAAAAAAGCAGATCTTCCAATGTTTTTAATTACTATTTGAAAGTAATACTAACTTTGTGAACTATCACTCCAAGTGACCAGCGTTCTTTAAGAACAACTCTCATGAGAAAACAAGAAAGGATGGTAGAATATTTTCTTAATGTAATGTCACTTGTTTGATACTGACACATTAGCTAATTTAGCAAATCAAATATGTAAATGCATGCCATGGATCGACCAATTGCATTTGAGACAAGAAATCCAACAGAAAACAAAAACAGAGGGTAAGAACTTGTGGCTGATGTAGAGCAGCTGAACTTGGTGCTTCTTTTGCTGGAAAGACTTTAAGAAAAGTGGTTTGCCCCAGAGTGATCTGAAATTTTTCATGTGCTGCTTGAATTGCATTTGCCCCTACCCGCCAATGTATTCCGCACATCGTGCAGGAGATGTTTGGACAGCTCTTGAAAAATCTCTGTCTACTATACATAATTCTTAGGTACTTCAGAGTCAGCACTTTATTAGCTCTTGCTGACAACAGCTACGTAATACCCGATCAATGATTTTAAACAGGAGTGGAGTCCCATAGACCAGGCCACAGAAAGCCTGAGCGTTTTCTTGAGTTTACTTTTGGCAGACAACCTGAAATTAGGAGATCTAATGGTAATATAAATTTATAGGAGGCACTCATGCTCATTTTCCTCTACTTAAGGGACCGAATTCTGTACAAACAGTGCATTTTAGGACATCTCTCACAATGCCATAAAAACACAACTAAAAGGAAGCCAGTGTAAGGTAGGTCAGGACTAGTATGTCCTTATTGCTACCAAGTCACCTACCTGCTGGTGTGGTGTTTAACTTCCTACTCAGTGATTCAAGAGAACCAGACCTTGTTTTTTAGCTCCGTAATTGCTACAGCTGCATCCGACACCCCATCTGGAGCTCTGAGCTGGCCTGCCAGAAACAGCACCCTCAGCAAGCCTGCCTGGACTGGAGATGCCTTAGGCTATGCTGAGTCAGCAAAAGCTTGCTGGCAAAGCAACAAGAGACATAATGCATGCTCCTGGCTTCAGCAAATAAAAGATAACAATTATTTACAAAATAGAGAAAGAAGATGGGAGAAAAAGGAGGCAGAAAAAAAAAATGACAGAGAAGATTTCTAAACAATAGTTTGGAAGTTCAGCTCAGCCAGCCTTTTATTCAGCTCACTCTTTCTACTAACACCAACACTGAGAAAGTGTCTTGAGGTTAAATCCAACAAATAACTAACCACATAAAAGCCTGCATATCCAAAAGAAATTTCTTCAGCAACTAGAATATAACTTGCTCTGTTACCAACAGCAGAATGGTTCCCCTTGCACTTCTCTCCTGCAGCAGAAACAAAGACTGTTTTGATCTCAATTTCCTTTTTCACTTTTTTGTAATTACTCTGAACAATAGTTCATGTTACTGCAATTTAGCCAAGGCATGCACAAGCTACTTAAAGAAGTTTTTAGCAAAATTCAAAATTCTCTCCATTAACCTAATTGCAGACAGATTCAACTGCACTTTCCTGCACAAAATTAAGCAGGAAGCCATGGGTTAAAATCCTACTCACACTAACATCAATACAAGCGAAGCGTTTTAACACACTATTTGAAAAGAGGTGTTGTGCACAGTACTACTAACACTTTTAAAAATTCTTTGAAGGAAAATAGATGAACTTTCAGAAAGAGGTGAAGCCTCCTGAAGCATAATGAAATGCTGTAGGCATGACTGAGATATAAATGAAGAAAGTGAAAGGCAAAATAACAAAGCAGGCACTGGCCTGAAAACCACAAGACCAGTGAGTGTTGAGGCAAGTCAGAGACATCATGGAGAACTGCAACACAGGAGGAAATGAGAACTATTAAAATAATACGGTGAGAGGCAAGAACTGCTGCAAGTTGCCAAGACCATTGGTGAATTTAAAATTTGGCTCACTGTTTCTTTGCCACGGCCCTCTTCTAAAGAATTGTGATGACGATAGTAAAATATAGCTAAATGCAAACTATTTTTATTTGTGGAGCATCCCCAGTCTTCCATGCGAAACTTGTGCATGTACGAGCAGAGCAAGAGGCAATCCCTCTCCCAAACAACTTCCACACTCAACAGGCAAATAAAGACAGGCTGAGGTGAGACATGTGGAAGAAAGTGTCCCTGAAGTGCTTTCTGAGGACATGACAGAGTGTCACATGTCAGATGTCTCTTCACCAGAAATAATTTTTAACACAGCTTTATACCCACTCACCAGGGGACTAAGGCCTGAGCCATGCCCAGGTATAATTTGAAAGGGGAGGAGGAAATCAAGAAGCGTAGGTGTGAGAAAAAAAAAGTGGTTTTGGTAGAAAAAACTGTCAAGCAGTCCTTCAGGTATGCATGACCGCAGACCCAACTGACACCAACACAGACCTGGAGTTTAAAGCAGTGTGTCTATTTACAGCTTGCAGTGCAGCTTCTCTGCAGATTTCAGGGAGAAATCAGTATTTTCTCAAGGTACCTTTTCCTTTTTTTCTGTTTTATTTTACCAGTAAACTAAAAAGAGTATTGAAAACACTCTATTAACATTGCTGTCTTTTGGTCAACAACATACAGAAGTGTTTACTAAAAGAAATGTTTACAAGTAAGATAAATGAAGTTATCAGGAGTACTAATTTATGGAGAATGCAACAAATGCATTCCTACATGATAACTGAATCCATGACTATGAACTCAGGCTTTTGGTTTACACTTCAGAGCTACTGGATATCTTTTTCCCCTTTTAATTTAGGAGTTCCAGTGCTCAACTTTCCATCTGGTTTTCTTTCTATATGCAACAACCCCAGAGTAGACATTTATTTCCATTTAAGTATGGATGCCACATATTCTTTCAGAAAACACCTTACAAATACAATTTGCCAGGAACTTTCCAAATAGTGGTTAGAAAATATGTTTGCCAGGTCTGCAGATTGACTTAAACTCTCCATATGCACGCCTGGTTTCCAAACAAAAGCAATATAACATGACACTGTTAAACAGTGATACAACTTGTATATCTGATATGCAAATCTATAGACACCTGTAAATTGAGATCAGGTTTCCTGTGTTCTCTTTTCTATCTTGGCAGCTCAGTTTATTAAAGCAAACATCGCAGAATAGGGCAAGTAGTTAGGATGCATCAGTGCCAACTAAGACATCTTGCATCTTCCCAGCAGCCTGGGCTTGACTTGATCAGTCCCTTTACTGCCAAGTGTTACATTTCAGACTTACAGCAGAGCTAAGTGACACAACTCTGTTGTCTCCAGATTTCTGTGCTCCCACAGGCTGACAGCCAACAGAGAGCTATGTCAAGGAGCCGGCCCAAAGCAGGCCCTGCAGGGCAGCTGGCCAGAGCCCGGCTCTCAGGCTGCCGTCCTTGCACTGCTCCCTTCTGAACCTTGACGATATTCCTGGCTCCCAGCAGAGGTGTGAACTGCACCTGGTAAAGCATTAACTCTGTTCTTGGTGTTAGCAAAACAGGAGCTGCTGAGGTGCACCTGTTTGCACGAGGCAACTGGCACCACAAGGCTATCAGAGCACACCCTAAGACAGACCAACTGTGCTAAGGGGCAAATTCTCAGCTGGTACGACAGTTGAGAGAAAGAAAAAAAAAAAAAAAAAA
>JMFS01117125.1:0-21180 GCA_000699545.1 Podiceps cristatus
GGGCGGCGCTGCGTCGTCGTGCCTTTTAATCCGGTCTGCCTCCTCTCGTGAGGAACCAGCTTCGCACCCAGCGCTGGCGTGTTCCTGCTCTTTCATTCGTTCTTCTAAGTGGGATGTACCCCCCAGCCCCCACCAGCCTGCGTGTCTGCCTGGCAGGTACAACACCAGAAGTAATTGCTCAGCATTTCTTGCTGGGGAGAATCGAGCCCTTTATTTGTAGTAGTAAATGCAGCCTCTGCTAAAACATGGTCTCTTTAGGAACTGCTGCTGAGTGGCTGTTTATGCAGATCCTAGCTTTTATGGAAACACCTGTTTGCTAGGAAAAGGACCGAGACGGTTGAGCAGCTGTCTGAAAATAATAGGTGCCTCTCACTAGCGATCCGCACAAGCGAGACAGTGTGTGCCCCACTCACTTCCACTTGCTCCTTCAAAGAGTTCTGCAGAAACTTCCCCAGATGACGGCCACCATTTGGTACGTTGTTGCATGTGAGTCGTTCCTCTGCGGTGAGAATAGGCCGTATCTGACAACTTCGGTGTATTTGTGGCCAATGTTGAATTCTTCTAACAGTTTGTATCATTTGATAACTAGGTATTGCAAATTTATTTTAGAAACACGGGATTTGTCTTGTTACCTTCTTTGGCAGGTGTCTCAGAGGATTTCACTGTGGCAGCTGGGGTTTTGTTCGCCATGAGAAGACATTCACAAGCCATATAAAAGCTTTTTCCACGTCAGTGCTTTGTAACCTTTGGGAACATAGGAGAAGAATCTGGAAATGCTGGTGAATTGCTTCTCTTGGCTATTTTTTTTTTCCTTTTTTTTTTTTTTTTCCTTTTTTTTTCAGGAAGGATTTTATGTACTTTAATTTTTACTTGAAGACAAACTGAAAGTGGTGCTTTCTGCTTGAAGGTACATTGACTGGCTGGTCTCCTTGCTTCTGTGTGTGTTTTGTCACTTCAGGCATCACATACACTTTATTTGCAAGCCTTCTTTCCCTTTTGTCCATTTATTTTTTTTTTCCTAGCATCCATTTTCAGTTCTTCATTTGAGCAAAACATTTCATGTGTTTCTGAAACAGTTGTTTCTGCCTCCTTACCCTCCGTTTGTGACCCTAAAACGGAAAGTCTGGGCAATGAAATCAGCAATGGCTAACAGCTAACTGGTAACAGTTAGTTAACAACCCAGCACGTGGTGATTGTCAAGTTAGTAATGAGTCTTCGTTTAAAAACATACCCTTTAAAATTAAATGGAATATGCTATTTAGCAGCTGGAGAAATAATACAGGATGATAGGCATAGCTCTAAAATACTGCTCTAAAATACTGCTCTGTGCCTAGATTATTTTCTTAGTAACAGTTAAATCCTCTTTATTCTTGTGGGGCAAGACTATCCTGACCTGGGGAATTTAATTTAATTTATTGGCAGGTAACATAAACTTTTAAATACTGATTTGGCTAGTGAGATACAAAGAAGACAACCAGTGAAGCAAACACTTGGGGAAAACTCCTTTCCTCCCCTTCCCGAGGCTCAACGTCACTCCATACACCTTCCCTCCCCTGCTTTCCTCATCTTCCCTGCCCCGGTTGTCCCCACAGGTTACGCGCTGTCCCTTGGGTGAGGCCGTGGAGGTTGGGGTTCTTGCATAGATGTTTCTTTGTGTTGTTCCTTTCTCATTTCTTCTGCTCCCCTCCACGGGCTGCAGTCCCTCAGGGGTGTCCCTGCTCTGCTGTGGAGAGCCTCTTTCCAGGGGTGCACTTCCAGACGCATCCCTAACAATGTCCCCTTCCCTGTGCCTCCCCTCGTGGTTTTTTAGCATGCTGTCACACGCCTCCTCCTGTGCTTCCCGTGGCTCTTTCTGCCACCAGCAGCTTCTCCCTTTCTTAAATAAGCCGGAGTAGATGCACCATGTGCCTGTCTGATGAGTTCAGTTTTTGGCACGCACTGGGTTTGGTCCATTATGGAGCCAGCTGGAGCTGCCCCTGACAGCACAGGGTAGTTGATGGCCTCTTCCCATGCAGCCCCCTGCTACCAAACCCTGCGGTTTGTCCCCAAAACACCGGTGTGCCAGTTGGGTGATGCTGGGAGAAAGGTCTTGTTGTTGCCTAATTATAGGAACCCTGGTCTACTTTGATAAACCTAGAGATAAAATCAAACTGTCGTAGCTTGCTAAATAGCAATATTGTGTTACCTCACCAGGTTGGCAACTTTTACAACTGTGTTTGTTATTGACTTGTCTGTCTGAGTGGTTGTGTCTGCTCCAATACAACTGCTAATACCTGGGTTCAGAGGCGGCCAGTTTCTGTAACGATCGCATTCATACATGTTTGCATAGTTGGGATTTTTTTTGCCTAAAACTTTCTCAAAGAGTTAATTTTCTTCTTTTTTAGATCTGAAGATACTAGTTCTGCTGATGCAAAGGTGGCAGCTCAAGTTGCCAGGAAAGAGGCAGAGCTCGACTGCACTAGCGTGAGTAGTCATGGTCCTCTCAGAGGTTATTTCACTTGCTTGTTGTTTTGTTTGTCTCACTTATTCAACAATTTTGTTGCCTTGTCCCTATTATCTTTTAGTCTAAATCGCTGCCACCTTGAGTTCCGTGTGGGACTGTGTGTATAACATAGAAAAGGAAGAGATGAGATTTCAGGTTTGGGGGAATTGAACCGTATTCTCTCAATCCTTGCAAGATGGAATCTTGGTAGGACAAAAATAGTCGAGAGTAGTCATGTTTAACAGAAGACTTGGGAACAAAAAGTTTCTTAGGCACTAAATTGCTATCGACAGCAGAGTCTCTGTGCACAGGGCTGTAACTAGAGTTGGCAAGAGCGATGATGGTGGTGAATGGTTGGTGTAGTATTGAATCTTGGTCTTCTGTAGCCTAATGTGCATGTTGCCTTGGGTGGGTATTAAGTCCCTTTAATACCTCACTTCTCTCTTCCCAAGTACATAGTGTTTCTAACTGTACAAAATGTACTTTATTTGATGTTTAACTTAAAAATGCAGAAAGTTACATGTTTTTCCTGAACTGTTGCAGGGCATAGAGTCCTTGGAGTGAAGACACTATGTATTGACATTGCTCTTAAGCAGACAGGAAATACGCCATTCTTCTTGCTCCTCAGGACTTTCTGTCCTGCACCGTGCCTTAAACATGGAAACTGTAGAAATGAATAGTGTATCCTTGAAACGTCCTCGCTCTGAGGATGATGTGGCTAATGCAGATGAAATTAAAAGACAGAAGATCTCAGAGAAGTCTAAGACAGGGAACGACTCTCAGCAGAGCGTTGAGACTGTAACAGAACAACCTGACAAATCTCTGCATGAAGACACGAAAAATGAAATAATCCCTAATGAGGAAAGTGAGGAGCAGGAAGATGAGGAACTAGAGGACAGTGATGAAGATGGAGATCCAGAGAGCTTTGCAGACATGATGAAGCATGGACTGACAGAAAGTGATGTTGGCATAACTAAATTTGTTAGCTCTCATAAAGGGTTTTCTGGAATCTTAAAAGAGAGGTAACTCTTTGTCTGTTCTGTATGTTAATTCTTTGGGTTAAGCAGCTGTTGTTCTCCCTTTTCTGACTCGCAGGATGCAACTAGGTTATGTGCAGCCATTTGGGAGGTTCATCACTTTCTTTTCCTAGTGCTGAGACTGAAAGAAAGGTTTAACTTGGGATTTTTCCAGATTATGTTTCTTTTCTCTTCCTTCCTGTCAAATGGAGCTCTGGAGGAAGAAGCTGTGTGTGGCTAAAAGTACACGCTCACGCACACCTTTGCCGTTTGCCTTGCTCTCTGGCAGCATAAAACCTTTTGCAGTAGCCCCACCTTTTGTACCACTTGCCAGTGCTGATATAGGATGCACTGGAGAACAGTATTGAGATCATCCCTCTTTGGGTCCTCTTTGCTTTTTCCTGACTTCTTTGTACTAATGTCTTTAAACCTGTATATTGTCAGTCCATTACGCTTTAAATTACAGTCTGATCAGTTGTAATGTCATTTACATAACACAAAAGGGAATTTTATAACTCAGGGTATGGAATTTTACATTATATACTTAATAAGATGTTTGGGGTTTAGTAGCTTTTTTTAAATGAAACTTTTAGGTTTTTAAAATTAAATAACATCTTTGAATAAAACAGAATGCAAATACAAAAACTCACTGAAGTGAGAATCATTGTTGCCCTGACTTAGCAAAGCAGTTAAGGATGCTTTGTTCCACACCAAGAAGCCTGTTTTAAAATACTGGCTTCATATACAGATCATTTTACATAATAAAGTGTTTGGGTTTGTTTTGTTTTTTAAGAATTGGGGTTTTTTTTAATAATTTTTAATTTTTTTTTTCCCTTTACAACCAGATGCTACTTAAAATTCATTTAGCAATTGGAACACAGGCTGTCTGTGCTCTGTTAAAGTCAGGATGTCTTTATTATTTGGCATAGTGACTTGGTTGAACATGTCAACTGAGTTCTTTGTTGCTGTCATGGAGTATGCAGAGTAACTGTTTATTTGAAAGATTTTCTCTGTAATTGAATATATGTAACAAAGCTGAATTTGTCCTGCTTCTCTTTAAAGAGTGGTTCACATGCACTTTATTCTGCAGTTTATTTGAAGTGACAGAGTTAATGCATTTGTCTTCATGTTGTAGCAATGCAGAAGAGTCTTAATTGTCAGTAATGACTGGGATTGAGGACACGCATTACTGATCTCAGCGAGCTAGTAACGAAATAACTCAGAATAACTACAGTGGGTGTTCGGTTATCTGCAAGGAAGTCTGCTGTGTTTAGACATGCCAGACTTTCTTCTGTGTTCTTGTGGTATCCTTCCGAGGGGTGGGAAGAGGTACAGCTTTCTCATGGTTGACGTTTCTTTTACGTGAATTGAATTACGTGAGTTCAGAATTCTTGAATGAATTCTGCTAACAAACAGCTGCTTGGAAAAAGATTTATGTGATGTGGGATTTTATTTTTTTTATTACAATTTTAATCTGTGTTTCTTCCTATCAGATACTCGGACTTTGTTGTCCATGAAATAGGCAAAGATGGACGTGTGAGCCATTTAGATGACTTTTCAGTCCCAGTGGATGATGAGGTAAATTTTGAGGTAAAGATTGGGTAATGGCTGTGCTCCTTAAGCAAAAACATTAAAAGCCTGAAAATTGTTCCATGAGGGTTATTGGATGTTTGGGTTTTTTTCCCTCTCCAAATATGTTTTAGGACCCATCAGAAGAAACATTTACAGTTTTGTCAGATGAAGACAAGCAACGTTTAGAGGAGCTCCAGCTTCTTAAGAATAAGGAAACTAGTGTTGCCATAGAGGTAAAATTAATAAATGACATGAAATTTGGGGGGGAGGTATGGGAATGAGAGAGTGAGTGGAAGGTACATGCTTTCTACTGCATGGAAGGTATAAGAGCAGTTCACACGCGATGCAACAGGTAATACTGAAATGTTTCCAGTTTAGGGTTCAGTTCTGTAAAGCCTTACAGATATACTCGAATTCATGCACAAGTTGTCATTTTGATTTTGGTGGGACTGTACACGTGAACTGAAATACACATCTTAATTTCTGTGATGTTAAAATTTTCTTGCAGTATTTTGGTTTTCTGTCTAGTAGTAGTTTATCGGATAATTATGTAAGAAGGATTAAATAAAACATCCATTGTGATTAAATACTATTTTCACCGTCAGTGTTTAGTGATTTAATATAAAAGAAGATAAATCTGCACTTCTGTAACATAAAAAATAAGAGGTACAAAATGAAATTAAAACTTGGTATTTTTAAGCATCCAAATATTCTATGTATTTGAAGAACAACTGCTGAGCTAAGTTTGGGACAAAGAGATGAATAAGATCAAGTCTGGTAATTTCAAATAAGCATTCACACATTAAATAATTTTATCTAGCCTTTTTTTTTTTTTTTTTTTTTCCCCTTCAGTGCATATAGCAAAACTTCTTTTTGCCAGAGTTTTTATTAGAAAAGGGATTTTTATTAAGCACAGAAGAGGGGAATAGATCTTGAGAATTTTCTTTTGTGAATGTTGAGACTGAGTTTTGTAGCAGTGTTATTTACTATTTTTCAAACTTGTTTTAATGAGTGGGCCAGACTTTTAAATGTATACCTATTCGGTACCTTAGTCTGATTTGGTAGGTTTTCTTTAAGCGTGCAAAATTAACTCTGAGAGAATCCCTCCCCTTTTGTATTACTTTACTTGGTTTCTGCATGCGTGTGTATTAACACAGGTAATTGAAGACACCAAAGAAAAAAGAACAGTTATCCATCAGGCTGTGAAGTCCTTGTTTCCTGGACTGGAGACTAAAACAGAAGATCGAGATGGAAAAAAATACATTATTGCTTATCATGCTGCTGGGAAGAAAGCACTGGCAAGTGAGTTTCAGTATCACAGTAGTTGGGTAAAGTAAATGCTAAAATTAATTCCCCAAATAAAAAACATTAGTAAGTCCTTCACGTGGAATGTACCTCCTAATGTAGTCTGGCTTTGCTTTTTCCTCTTTGGCACTGATGCTGTGCCTCTGAAATGACTAGGAACACAAGGAGTGCCTCAAACAAATTTCTACCTGTTTTTCTTTCCAAATAGTTCATCAAATACAACTGTGTTAGAAGTGAGAGGATCTTTTGCTATTTCAGTGGGAATAGACAAAATAGGGGCTTTATTTTCAGTATTGTTTGCACTTAGTTTTCATGAATTTACCTGCATGTGTAAATGCGGATTGTGGAAGTAAGAGGTTGTAGTTGAAATGCGTACATTACATTGGCAGTCAGTGTAATCTTGACTGTCTTGAAAATCTATGACAAAAGTCTCAATGACAATAGAGACAAGCATCTATTTGTTTTCTCAGAGTGATAGTTTATATAAAGATAATGTATTTACTGTGATCTTTAAGGCTACTTCTTCCAAGGCTAAGTCTATTTGCAGAAAATTGTCTTCATTCATTATAAATCACAGTTACTATTTTGGAATAAGCAAAGTAATGAAAGATTTTCAAAATTAATTATTATCCACCTTAATCTTGCCAAATACTGTTTTGGTTACTGGGGATAAATTCCTGTGTTCTACATCTATTAATGTTACGACAAATTTGTTGCTACTGTAAATTGAGAGGATTGTCTGCATGCGGAATGTTTAAGGAGGGGTATTAAGGTTTGCTTTAAACTGATTGCATTCTTATGTCATTTCAACCTACTACAAAGGACAGTATGTAAACCTAGCCCTTTCATTTTAAGGATGAAGGAGATGGAGAAAGGATCAGGAGATAAGATAATGTAAAATCAGAAATAACACCATCTCCATGTTCAATTTCGTTACTCTTTTTTAAGGCTTGTTCTAAGCAAATATGGGAATGTGGTACTTTTATTGGTACAGTTAGAATGTGTTTATGTATCTTGTTTAACTATGTTTAGAAAATGTGTATGTTTGCATGCTTTATGCATGGAGTGTGTATACTTACCAGCACAAAATTCTCCTCAGCCAGTTTTGTTCTCTGTTGGTTTGTAATGGTTTTACTTCCACCTTTTCCTTGTGCTGCTTCTTTAACCATTGTTACAGTCAAGTGGTTGTTATTAAGCTGACCAGTCTGATTTAAGAGATAAATTAATTAAGTATAAAAGAATTTAAGTATTTGAAGTACGCTGAAAGGAATATAGTGATGTGTCTCTAGGTTTAAAACATTATCTGGAGCACCATCTTGTGATGCACAGGAGCATCGTCTATTTAAACTTGGATTCCTAAGTTGTGATGCTACAAACACCTATGCACGTTGGTGGAGATGTGTGCAGTTTCAGTGAGTGTGTTTCAGCTTATGAATGTAGGATTTAAGAGTGCAAGTTCTTTTTAGTCAGGATTATATTTATTTTTCCTGTTTATCGAGCCACTAACATATCTTAGTCTTGAGTGGGTTCCCTAGGCAAGAAAAATTTCAGAAGTATAGAATATTCAAATCTTAACATCAGATATCTGATTACTTTTGTTGATAATGTAAAAAGTTACCAAACATACTTTCCTAGAATCTAAAATTAGAAGCTGCTTTGTGTCTATAGTAAGTTTACACCCAAAATACTTAAAACACTGCCTTACTAAATTGTCAATAAACTGCTGTTTCATCATTGTCCACAGATGAAGTTTGTTGCATCTCTGAAGCTTTCCATATATTCACTGTTTGCCTCTGCACGATTCCATTGCATAACTGTCTAAATTGCTGTCATCCACCACCTAACTGTTGGATGCTCTCTAAAGCATAAACAATCCCATAACCATAAACCTGCATGTTCACCTCTAAAAACCCTTTGACAGCCTAAAAATTAAACGCTACTCTTTTGTGCTCTTTATGCTATGCATTGGGACAGAGGTCAGAACTGCAACAGGTAAGAGATGTTGGCATTTCATGCTAACAAAATGAAATGCCAACCGTTACGACCTCCTAAATAGCAACAAGACTGGCCAAGCTAGTAACAATTAATTCTTAATAAAAAAAAAAAAAAAAGCCTACACATAAGTAATACTTAAAATTCCCTGAAACAGCCAAGAATTTGGCTTGTAGTAGTCATTCAGTGAGGAGAAGGTCTGCTAGTAATAGGTGATGTGAATGATCAGTTTTGATGATACTGTTTGACATCTACGGTAATTTTCCCATTGATTTCATTAAGCCAAGCCTTTGCCCTTCAGCCTTATATTTCAGACACCCCTATTTGTATTTATACAGCTTCAAAAGTATATATCATACATCCTGATATTAAAAAAAGAGCTTCCAGCCCTTGAGTTGCAGCAAAAGGTTTGGAAAAAGGGCTTGGAAATACGATTTTACTGTCAAAAAAGAAACATGACTCAGAAACATAGTGATAAGGACTGCAAACTTTCCCTCTGGTCCACCTACCCAGATGAATACTTTGAAGTATGGGGTAGAGAATGGTTAAATATCGGGACTGTAGCTGCAGCTTCCCAGTGCTCGGCACTGTCGGCAGTGTGGTGGATAGGAACGTGGCTGTGATGCCCAAAGCACGAGGAGCCCATTGGTATGTGGAGTATCTGTACAGTCCTTTTAGTCTAGCGCAGATTAGGGCTCACTTTTTGAAGGGTGTTGAAATGATCATGTGCAAGATGGATTAGTTAAATTTAAAGAATGATTCCAGCTGGAGAAGACTTCCCTTGTGAATCACACTCTGTCTTCCTCTCTTCCCTTCTAACTACCGAGTTCTTCATGGAGGACCTTGCTCTTCAAGCCGAAGGCAGTGTTTCATTGACTGTTTAAGAGCAGTGCTGGCTCGGAAGGGAGATCAGCAGGAGCATGAGGTCTCTTAGCAGCCTTTGCACCATACTGCTCAGTTTAGGTCCTAGGAAATTTCATACCCAGGGGTTTTGCTTTGAAACCGATGGTACAAGGCAAGTGTTGCAATCATTTCTAAGCGATTAAAAACTAAGTGTATAGTATTTTTTACTGTAGCATGCAAAATTGGTTTTGCAGAAGTGTGTGTATGGATGGCAGCTTCTCAAAAAAAGCAAGAATTATCTTTTACCAGAAAGTTTGATGCAAATTAAACATATTCACTGTCCGTGTGGGATGTCTGGGCTTTATTAAACTAATGTGAACAAAAAGAGCAAAATTTCCCAAGAACTTCCTTCCTGCATTGGTGTTTATATACTGGAGTAGGACTGGCTTTTTCAGTTAGCTTTCGCTGTTAGGAAAACTGCTTAAGCCCTTTTTATACAAAACCAGGAACGTCTGCTTGGTGGCTACCAAGAGATAAGGGACTTAATATATAAAACAAAACAAATCCTTAGTTTTATTCTTATGAAACAAAGAATTGGTAAACAAAGGACCTCAAAATTAGTTGCTAAACCTGTGTAGAATCAATCCCCCTTCACAGGAATGGCATCAACAGTGGATGGTTGGAAAGTTTTATCTCTGGAGGCTTTTATGTGCAACAAAAGCTTGACAAATGCACTGACAGTTTTCTTCCCTCTCCAGAAAATGTCAAATAATTGTACAGAATTGTAAATCAGTCGTTAGTCTGAAGGAGCTGAAGTTATCTTTCCCTCTGGCGTTCTCTAAAGATGGCACAGTATCTGGCTTGAATGACTTGTTAATGTCTCTAGTGTGCTAGATTTCTCTCTCCCATAGGACTTAAAAGAAAAAAATCACCTTTTAAGTAATTTTTTGTGAGTGTACTTTTTTTAGGCTTTTGTAGAGACAGGACCCATACTTCTGTGAGACATACAGAAAAAATCCTACAGAAATAAAGAAATGTTAGTAATATAAATAATAATTACAGCCTTCTTACAAACAGGGCTCCAGTGGTCCTCATCTATTAATTATAGACAGCAGTAGATGAAATGTAGAGTGGCGTTTATTGCTGAAAGTCGGTGTAATTATGTTTTTCTGAAATTTAATCAGGCAATATGGCAGCTGAATGCCATCGGTATATTTTTAGGTAATTTCATGGCAAAGGAACTGTCACATTTTATTCAAGATTTTCTAGGTGACAGAATGGATAAAAGAGAAGTTTACAGCCCAGTAGAAGGGGCGATGATATTTTTCAATGTGCTTTGCAGCTTGTGCTGTCAGTAATTAACTTTTTTCTTTTTTTTTTCTTTTTTTTTTTTTTTTTTTACAAAAAGATGATGGAAATTAGCAGAAATTGACTCCTGCATATTTGTTTTAAATGTAGCTGCAATGGCAGAGATACTAATTACATTCAAAAAATGACACTTTACAAATTTTAACCTTTTGTTTTTAAAGATCCAAGAAAACACTCTTGGCCAAAATCTAGGGGAAGCTACTGCCACTTCGTACTGTACAAGGAGAACAAGGATACTATGGATGCCATTAATGTCCTATCCAAATTTTTAAGGTAAAGCTGTTGTTTCTGCCAGCCTGGCTAGCATGCAGTCCTCCCCCTGTATGTTCCATGTTACTGTAAATGTTATGCTTCAGAATTATGTGATTACAACACAAGTGATTACTACTGCCTAATTGGTAGCCAGTGTTTGTTGTTGTTTGTTTGTGTTGTTTTTTTTTTAAAAAAGTTATTTTAGAATACAAAATTTGAAACTTGTAATTTTTGGAAGGAGGTGAGAATGGAACAAAATGATCCCAAGAAATTTAAAAGACTGTACCCTACTACTTCAGTCAAAAAAAAGTCCACAATTGAAGTTGGCTGTTCTGAAAAAGACTTGGCAGCTGAAAGCCTCAATGGGTGTAACCTGAATTAAAAGGCATTTTTTTCCCAGTGTGTGAATATATGCAAGTATGTTATGAACCTGTCAGATATTGTTGTGATAATATGCTGATCAGTTCCTAAGCAGTTACAGTTGATAAACTGTTATTCCATGTATTAATTTCTCCATGGCAACACAAGCTTTGTGCCTTTCACCCCATCAAGTGCAGCAACAAAATACTTGCCAAAGGCATGATGTGAACACAGTGAACTGCAGAGGGAGGACGATTTTAAAATTAGGTCAATTCAGTGATCTACTCATAGGGAAACGTACCCACTTCTCCCCTCCTTTTCCCTCCACCCTTCCTGTCCAAAAATAAATCTCTGTAATCTAGACTCTAAGCAGTATACTACTAGTATTTGTGAGCAGAATAGTAGGAGCATAGTTTGGTGGAAAAATGGATGTAAAGGCAATCCTGCTCCCCCCTAGTGCCCATAGCTGGAATAACTGGAAATAGTCCCTGTGAAAGGCAGGCTGTGAAGTACAAAGTGGAAAGGAAGTTTTCCTCTCAAGGAAAGAAATGAATCAAATTTTAAATTAACTTCTCGTATTCTCACATAATGTGCATGCATGGTATTCAAACAGACGTGTTATTTGAAGTTTAAGGAAGAAATGGACACTTTTTTTAAAGTGAAATTAGTGGTGGCTGCACATTTGTGCATTGAGTGGATGTGTCTAAAGTACTTCAGAGCTCATATTCTGAAAGCACAGTTGTGGTAAAAGTGGATCTGTCTACATACGATTAAAACAGAGAAGTTTCCCTGTGTTTTATGTACTTATCGATGAGATTAGAAAATGTCACACATATTCAGAGGTGTCAAATTGTAGCCTAGTTCTGAGGAATACATGTATATTTTTTATTTTTAATATAGAAGATTAATAATTCTAGGTAATTATGCTAAAATTGTTTGATATGTGGCTATTTTAATATACGTAATATCTGTTGCTTTTAAGAGTGAAGCCAAACATCTTTTCCTACATGGGTACTAAAGATAAAAGGGCTATAACAGTTCAAGAGATCGCCGTTCTTAGGTAAGTGAAAGTTACTCGAGTATTTGCGCTTCTACCGTGGTAACTTGAATATCTCACTAAATGCCTTGAAGACTCAGTACGCATGGGACACAAAAAGTGGGTTCTGGTCCCGATCTTGTAAAGCACAGGTATTAATGAAGATGCTACAGTCCTTTTTAATCCCGTGATGATTGCTAGTATTTGCAGTCAGTGGTGCTCAGAGTCATATGCTGGATTTATGTATTTGCCGAACTGCCTACGTGCTCTTACGCTGCATGACTCCCGTGCAACAGCAGAAAAACGGAATGACATGGTGAAAATTATGTCCCATTTCTTTCCTGACTTTTGTTTCCCCCTTCCTCCAGCTGGAATTCTATTTTCTTTCTCACTGAACTCCCTGAACAGCTCCAGAGAAGGCTAACCACTGCCTTTGCAAAAAACGATGAGGAATCTTTCCTGCCTTAGCAGGAAAATTAGTGTTAATTAGTGTTACATCCATAACTGAGAATGATACCTCACAGTCATATATTGCAGTATCTGTTTAGTTCAGCTAGCTGGAATATTCTGCTTGGTCTATTTACAGCTCTTTGAAAAACACACTCCTCAAGTGAGGAATTCCAAGGTTTCCAAAGCCAGAAATTTGGTCAAATCCTTGTTAAAGTGAGGGCTTTCACTACTTAATTGTTCATATTTTTATTCCCTGTGGTTTGCATGTGCATACATTTGCACATATAAAAGGAATTATTAATTTGTGAATCGTGGGAAGCCCCAGATTCTGATTGCTGCAAGGCAAGTTTGCAAAGCGATGACCGTGAACCAAACTTGTGGCGTAGCCGTCTCAGGTGCTGTTCTGTTTACTTTTAACGTGATCACGTTTAACGTTGTCTGCAAGAGCTTCAGTGTGTTGTAAGCATTGATTGGGAGGGGATGTACTGACCTGTGGTGGCTGCTGGGGAGTGCCTCAGTACCCGGCTTTCCTGCTCAGCCTTGGAGAAGGATGGCATAGGAAGGGGGATGCTACCATTTCTCAGCCTGCTCTGAGCTGAGTACGCTGGCCGTGCTACTGATAAATGTGTCTGTCCTGGTTTAAATTTTAGCGTAAGTGTCAGAGAGCAGCTCGGTGGCGCAAAGAACAGGGCACGCTTCCAAAAGTCCTAGTAACAAAAATGACAGCTGTCAGTGACAGACTGGATTTCATACTCCTACATCTGCACTAACTTTACACAGTGGCTAATTACTCTGTTTATGGCTGTGCTAACTGGAGTGTATTCATGGTGTACTTACTTAAACAAAGCAGAGTTCAGCTTGTGGAGTACAGTATACATCAATATTGCAACGTGTTTTTTGTTGAGCGCATACTGTGACATAGATGTGAATACACAGTACTAACAGTCTTTGTCATGGTATACATTTTCTCTCGTACAAGTAGCCTTAAGAATTATCTGTTCTTTTAGATATTTCTTTAGAATACTTTGAAAAGGCAACAAAAGAAGATTGAGGAAACTGGATTCAGTGCTTTTTGTTTTGAAATGCCCACATTTCTATATTTATTTAAATACCTGTTTTCCTAAGCATAAGTTGGTCACTGTTGTCTGTTTCTTTTCAGAATCACTGCACAAAGACTTGCTCATTTGAATAAATGTTTGATGAACTTCAAATTAGGAAATTTCAGTTACAAGAATCATCCACTGAAATTAGGAGAACTGCAGGGGAACCATTTCACTGTTGTTCTCAGGTAACATGTTAGTATGTATTTAGACAGTTCTGATAGATTTTTTTTTTTTTTTTTTTTTTAGAAAGGTAAGGGATATCAGTGCATCTTGTGTTACAAAAAAAAGAAGAAAAGTCCTATTGGCAGGAGTCTGTTGAATTTGATAAGTGCTATGTAATGTTAATGTTGAGCTTTAATGTTATAGGGATCACAAAATAGTGTAAGCCTTTAAGAATCTGTCTATAACTTTTTTTTTTTTTTTTTTAACGCTAGAAACATAACAGGAACTGGTGACCAGATAGAGCAAGCAATGCACTCTCTCAGGGAAATTGGATTCATTAATTACTATGGAATGCAAAGATTTGGAACCACAGCTGTTCCTACGTATCAGATTGGCAGGTATGTGTTGTTTTCACACACCCCCTCCCTTTTTTTAAATGTTTTATTTTTATCCCTGTGTAACTTCTAATGTATTTTGGGGAACGTTCTTCTAGCATATTGCATGTGCCAGTTTTAATTTTAGATTCAAGAAAGAACTTGTTTCTGAACTTGCTTCAGCAGGTATCTTGCATAATACCACTACTTTTAATATTGCATAAATCTAAACAATAATACTTCTTTTTGATGAGTTGGCTAAATCTCCTTAAAATATATTTAATTGGCTCTTAATAAACTTTTCTGTTTGAATCTTAGAGCTATTCTACAGAACAATTGGAATGAAGTAATGGATTTGATATTAAAACCACGACCAGGAGGTAAGGACTGAAAAACGATAAATCAAGTGTTTCTGCCTCTCCTCCTCCATGAATTGTATGTTCAGGAAAATCACTTCTAGATTTTGATTGTTTTAATTTGAAGGGACATTTGTGAGGACAGCTTTGCATGTGCTAATCTTCAGCCAGTTCAGCAATGGAGAAGCAGTGTTCAGACTCTCTGCTTTTCTGCTTCTGTGTCCTTGCTATGCAGTTTCTTGCAGTGGGGGTGAAAAGGGGCCTGAATACTTACACACAGTCTGCGCAGACGCCACGCAGAGCCTTCCAGCCTCAGCTGTTCTGTGATTCTGTCAGTCTGTGTAATTACCATCACTGAAGCTTCAATTTTTCAACTGTTCTAACAAAAGGTAACATGGATGCTTTTTGGTGTATAATTAAAACATTTCTATGTTCACATCCTTGTTCTAGCTGAAAAGGGATACTTGGTGAAATGCAGAGAAGAATGGGCAAAGACTAAAGATCCAGCAGCAGCCCTCAAGAAACTACCCGTAAAAAGGTGTGTGGAAGGCCAGCTTCTACGTGGACTCTTAAAGTATGGAATGAAGAACATAATCTCTGCATTTGGCATAGTGAGTGTAAAAGTGCTGTGGGGTATTTACTTGAATAAACGCTCTTCTGATGGTAAAATGATGAATTTGAAATAAGCTTATAGGTGCTTGATGAATAGAAGGTTAAGAGTAAAACCTTTACATTTATCTTGCTTTTTTGCTTCAAGTACTGCTGCATGGTAAGTGACGACATCTGTAATTAATGTATGCATAACGAGCTTTCCAGTTTATACAGCAATCTCTCTGGTATGTTGGAAGCAATGCAGTTATAACCATGTATAACGAAGATTGGAGAATTGTGCACAAGTTCAGTATCAGAGTTGTTCTGTTGCTTTAAAAGTATAAATCAAACTGATCGTGTGCTAATGAATCAGCTTGGCATAGAGGTGCTACTGTAATAAAGATCAAGTCTTTGGAGAAAATACCTCATCACCAGCAAACTACCGGGCCCATTGTGGGAGCTGAGGAAGAATTTATTGTTTATGAAGAAGATAATTAGAATAACACTGTGCCTTCACATCTGCAAAGTTTACTTAAGATTTCAGGAGGCTGAGTATGAATTCGGTGTTTTATAATAGCTCCATGTGTTTGATGAGCTGTTGAATAAAAAAAAATAAAGGTTGGGTTGGTTTTTTTTTTAAGCACGGAAGTTTTTTGTGCAAATTTCAAATGTTTAAAAGCATTATTTCTTCACATACCCTTTTCTGAAATGAATGAAAGCCAGATCTGTATACCAGGAAATTGTGTTAGTCTTGTTGCTGGAGAAGATAACATTTCAAATTATGCCTTTTTGGTTATGACTGAGGAGAAAAAAAAAAAAAATCTTTCTCATGTTTCACTTCTTTTTTCATTTACCTCTAGATACCAAGAAATAATCGGTTAATGTATATTCATAGCTACCAGAGTTATGTGTGGAATAATATGGTGAGCAAGAGAATAGAAGAATACGGGCTGAGAGCTGTACCAGGAGATCTCACGCTTAAAGGAGGTAAATTCAGACAAACAAAAAGCCAGTGATGGATGCCGTGTAGTTCAGATTCCTAGGAAAACAAGGCACGTATCTGTTTGCGTGATACTGCGTACATGTTTTCTTTTCCCTCTCACCCATTTTGGTCCAGCTTTTTCTGAATCTATTGGCCAGTTTTAGTCAGATTTCGCAAGGAATCGGAGGTCAGGTTTTACACTTCCATGAGCTGTTGGTTCGCTGATTGTTCTCAAGCATGAACTCAAACCTAGTTGAGCTATGGAGGACTGTGGAAGGACGTTGTGAATGTTTTAACCACAGAAGTTCTTGTTTGCATTAGTATCTTGTAAAGCGGAGACTCCACTCAGTTAAAACTTTGTTTGGATTTGCTCTGGCATTTCCCTGGGGTGAATATCCACAGTATTTCTCCTTCATGTATGCCTGATGCCTGGTCAGGGCACTGCTCAGCTAGCCGTCCTCGTTTCATTCAGTGTTTAAAGTCACTGGAGACCGGGTTGTGATTCTGCTGGTAACTGTGACAGCCTTGAAGACTGTTATTTCTTTTCTTGGAAATACTTCAGTGGAGATAAAACACAGTAGTTATCCCCCTCGAAGTAGGCTGTTTCAATTAAGTTCAAATTTAGCCAATGTTAACTGTCACAGGCATCCATACTGGTAACTTCATTTTTCTGTTCTGATTGTAGCCACAGCTGTTCATATCGAAGAAGGAGATGTTGATAACTACACTATCCACGATGTAGTGATGCCATTGCCTGGATTTGATATTATTTATCCAAAGCATAAAAGTAAGTCTGACTGTTAACTTATGTACTCCTTCTGAAAACTGCTTTAACATTGTTCTTAAAAGGAAGATCTATGCAATCTTGGTGACTATAAAAACCCCACACTATTTCACAGCTCTGATACATTGGTGTCAGCCCCTCCCATCGTGATAATAATAGTTTGCATTGTAACTTGTTTCATTTAACATAAATCTGTTTCATATTCTTTTTAGCTAGTAGCTTTTTCAAAGAAAGACATTTTTTACTAAGGCAAAATGATTCATCTCAGCACAAGGGGAAAAAAATGAAATACTAATTGAAAAGTCTATGCATTTGATTTTTAAATTAGAAAACAACCCAAACTTCTAGAATTCATAACCCAAGCAAACACGTGAAATTAGGAAAAAGAACCAGATCTGTTTAATTAAATACTAACCAATATGCACGTGGGTTTGGGTTTTTTGGTTTTGTTTTTTTTTCTCCTAAAAAAAGCATATCTTTCATCTCCTGCATATAAAGTGTATTGGATCTAAGTTGTTTTTAATGATATAGGTTCAGTGATCTCTAATTATCTGCATAGAACACAATGTTATAAATAAGGGATAGAGTTCTAGAATCATATTGGTTGGAAGGGACCTCAGGAGGCCATCCGTCCAACCTTTTGGTCAAAGCAAGGTCAGTGCTCCGTTCAAGCCAGCTTGCCCAGGCCTTTGTCCTGTCAGGACTGAAACTTTAAAGGACAAATAGTCTCTAAGTCTTCTCCTCTTTTGGCTAAAGCAGCCCAGTTCTCTGACTTTACTCACAGAGCGTGTGCTACAACCCCTGGCCATTGGGGTGGTCCTCCATTGGACTCATTCAAGTTTATCAGCATCTGCTTTGTACTGGACACACTATTCCAAGTGCAGTCTCATAAGTGCCCAGTAAAGGGTGGTAATTGGTTTTCATGGTGTAGCTACTCCCTAAGCTCCTGTTACTACTAGCTTGTGTTTCTGCCAGGGTGATCTGGTAAGTCTCCTTCCCACTGGGAATCCCAGGTGACTGTCAGCAGAATGCCTGTACCATTGCAAGGAGTTACTCACTCTCAGGTATAGGACTTTGTCCTTGCAGAATTTCATGTGGTTTCCTCTTGGCCCATTTTCCCTCTGAATGGCAGTCCTGCTCTTGGGTGTATTGACTGCCATCCCATCTTGATTTTGTCTACAAGCTTGGGGTAAATTCCATCTCCTCCACGTATGCTGATAAAGGTATTTAACAGAGGACATCTCAGTTCCTTGAGGAACTCTGTAACGAGCTTCTAGGTAGAGCTGAAACCACTAGGGACTGCTCTTGGAGACAATGAGACAGACAGTTCTTTACCCATCTAGCAGGTCTACCCACTGTAATGTTCTAACCTTGGATACAAGGATGCTGTGGGAACATGTCAACAGCCTTTCTAAAGGCAAGTTAGGCAACAGTCACTGCTCTCTGCTCATCCACAGATGTAAGGTTGGTGGGTTTTTTGGTTTTCCTTTTCCTTTTTCCCCCTTTGGTAAAACCATGCTATTACTCTTACTGTGTGACCAGGAACAGGTTTCAAGAGGATTAGCTTCATTGTTTGTCCCAGGGACCAAAGTGAGTTTGACTGGTCTTTATTCCCTACATCGCCCTTCTTAGAAGCCCTTTCTGAAGATGTTTTTTTGCAGTCGCCTGAGATCTCCCCAGATCTCCCTGATCTTTTAGAGATTAAATAGAGCACAGCTTTACCCTCATGTGAGCCAGCTCACTCAGCGTGTGTCTTCTTCCACTGCTGGTAGTCCCTCTCTTTCCTGAACCCTGCCTCTAGGAACAAAGGCTTTGCTGGTCAAGACTGAGGCAAAGGAGGCGCAGAGACCATCAGCCTTATGTCTGTCACTTGACCAGCTGCCCCGTTTAGCAGCAGGACAACATTTTCCTTGTTATATTCTTTCATTCCTGATGTTGCAGTTTAGCTCTTCTTGCTCTTGATGTCTGTTGCCTGTTTCAACTCTAGTTGCGCTTTGGCTTTCCTAACGCCATCCCTATGTGCCTGGACAATGGTTGCATATTCCTTCTTTGTAGCTGGCCCTAGCTTCTGTGTGATGTATGTATCCTTACAGGCAGGCTTAGTCATGGGTTCCGTACTTGGCCAAACCAGTCTCCCGATACGTATACTTGTTTTCCTCAATATTGCGTTGAACGGCTCTTGTACTTGTTTGTCCTTAAAAGACCAGTCAGGTCTCCTGAGACTCTGTGCCTGTCAGAGCCAAGTCCCAGAGCTAGGATCCCATTTATCATCCATCTCTGAAACACTTGGAAGCTAAAGATCTGTTTGTGATGAGGGGTGGCACTGAGCCACATTGAGTTAAAAGACTGGAAAGAAAAGCTGCAGTTTTTACATTTAATATATTTATACTGGGATTTGTCCATGGTTAGCCTAACTTATTCCTGTTTAAAATTCCCAACTGCATGAACGCTGGCAATTGCACGGCAAATCAAAGGCACCAGACAGCATTTTAGCTGCAGTATATTCTTGTATTTCCATTGCTTTCCCTATCTTCCCCAGGTGTGTATGCACCCACTCCTACTTAAGGGTACAAGACTGTAATAGAATTACTCCTGTTGCCAGTGTACTTAAAGGTCCCTATGGGCTAATTTCTTCAGAGGGCTCTCTTAACTCATTTCACTCTGCTGCTTTTTCAAAGATAGAGCAATGGGTAGTCTGGCCCATTTTTTTTTCTCCATATACCTGAGATTAGTCTTGTGAAGTTTAGATGACTGGAAAGCATGTATGAGACGTCAATGAAATGCCAAAAAAAAATTTTGTAAATTTTGTTTTCAGCTGAAATTTTGATTTGCTAAGATTCTCTCTTGGTTACTGCCTCTACTAATCAGGTTGTAGAAGCAAGCATTGTAGGTAATAAGATTTGCAATAAGTAATTTAAACTTCTATAACCTTTATCCCTGCTGAAAACTACTAAATATAAGGGAAAGAATGATCCATGAAAACAGGTTGTTTCAATCGGCCACACAACGTGCTCTCCTATTAAATACTTTCTTCTCTTGCAGTTGGTGAGGCCTACAAGGAAATGCTAGTAGCTGACAATCTTGATATCAACAACATGAGGCATAAGATCAGAGATTATTCACTTTCTGGAGCATACAGAAAGATTATCATTCGACCTCAGAATGTCAATTGGTAAGTAGGAGGATAAGGAAACTACACTTGAATTGACAGCATAGAGTACATGTGGGGTGACAAAGTACAAGAACCATTAGATTGACCCATGGGTCGTACATGTAGACTGAAGCATAGGTAGGGAGGAATCTCTGTGCGTTTCCCTGTGTTGTACTCAGTTGAACCATAGCCTTATTTCTTCCTCAGGTTCTGGGATGCATGAGTGTCAAGACATCTGTCTAGTTGTTACACACCTTGCAAGGGCTTGCCTGAACACTTCATAGATTATTATCTATAATGGTTTCAACACAATTTTGAAAACAGTTTTGTAGTCTTGCTGTGAGAAAAGTTGGTCTCCAATTACCTGTCAGTCAGAAAGATCTGTATCACTTAAACCTACTAAATCACTGTTTTTAGAGATGCAACCTAGTTGTCATATGGCAACTGAATAAATACAAGTGACTGTACAAGTGTGCAGAAAGACTAGATCACTGATACACACAAAAAATATAGAGGGTTTAGCAGAGAGACAAAAAATATAAATGTTTACACTTTATTTTAATTAGTGCTGATGTTTAAAGCTTAGCTACTTCCCAGTTACTTTTTCAGCCTCATCATTACATATAGAATGATTTCTGTTAAATGAACGGCAGAAAAAGCAGAATATGTGTTTAAGCCCTTTCAAAGAAGTTTAGATGGCTTTCTTCAAAACAAAGGGGCCCCCCCCCCCCCCGCCAAGTATTCTTAGAATTGACATCATTCTTCCCATAATTTCATAAACTATACTTCTTGTATAGCTGGAAATCCTGACAGCCCATGAAGAAAAACAGATGAGTTATGCAAAGAAACTTCTCACTATTTTATTATTTGTTTTTATCATCTTCATCAAACAGGCAGGTCTTCTACATAAAGCTTTACCAGTTATTGCACCATAAATGCTGCCTTACCTTACTTTATTAGAAAAACTATTCCATTTCTGTTGTAACTGCCAAATTGGAATA
>KL284343.1:4030-51442 GCA_000699545.1 Podiceps cristatus
ATGGAAACACCCATCAAGGCAGAGATGCCTGCAAGGGAACAGACACGAGGTCGGTCAGTTTTACCATTTTCATCAAGTAGGAAAGATTTTACACTCTACTCATCGTACATTTACCTAGTCCCAGCTGTAACACTACAGAATACAATGCAACCATCTATGGCAAATTGTGTGACTAAATAGTCTGATAATTTTTATTTCTCCATATAGTCTCATCAATATAAGTTAATATTCTACAAATACCCTTTTTAAAGTGATCTTGTAACATGAGAGTACATTGAAATTAGTATTTTTTATTCTTCAGGATGATTAATGTGGTTTTATTTTTCAAACTTGTCATGTTGTCTGCTTTTGGCTCATACAGTTAGAAAATAAACTTTATGAAAATAGCTAAAAAGTCTTTGTATAGAGTAGATATGATTAAAAGTCAGGAGGCAAGTAATAGTAAAATGCTTTCATTTACAAACACAAAGGAAAATAAAAATGCCAAAAAAAAAAAAAAATCAACAGATGAAGTGATCTGGAACCCTGAACGGATCTGGGACCTGAAGACATCCCTAAGATTGCGTTAGCAAATACACATATAGAAACCCTGATGAGATCCAGGCTTTATCTCCTCTACATAGATGCTGTGAGTTTGATGATGGTCTGGGGCCCCTAATACAATAATTAAAATAAAATAAAACAAAATACATCAAAACCATCTCTCAACTATGCAGGGAGGACTATAAGTAGCTTTCATCTCTTTCCTGTGCTCCTAGTAATTTATGGTGGTTCAAAAGGAGTACAGCCAGCTCCCGTCCTCCGGAGTGCAAACACACCGCCTCTTCTCCACACCCTGCCATTTCTGGTTAGCAAGAAATAAAAAAGAATTTTGCACTGAGCCACACAAGAAAAATAGAGAACACTAAAACTTGGGGCCAGCTAAACTTGTCCAGTTGCCGCTAGTATTCCTGCACAGCTAAAAGAACTGCATCGTTAAAGATAATACCTGCTATTAAAGGACAGCACAGATTTTAGAGCACAAAGGGTTTTTAAATGACAACATTCAGCTGAAGACCAGATATATCTAGATGCATTCAGTTTGTCTTGTTTTATAATACAACTTAGTCACAACCTGGCCAATGAACCATCTTGCCAAATTGGCAAGAATCTTTTAATTCAGACACATTTTATTTATCCATTGAGTTTTTCTCTGTTTTCCAGGTGGGAATCTTGTAAAGACAAAAAGCTTGCTTCCTATTTATGTTACGCTTGTCAGAAAGTGCTTAGGAAGCTCACAGGGACTCCAGTGGAGTGGAAGTGAGAAGTCTTGCTTTTCTGCAGGTTGCTTGCAGTGCCCAGAGACCTCTTCCAAAAGCATTTCTCCTCCTGAGGAGAACTCCCCAGAAGGAGAAGCTTAATTAAAAGTATTTCAGTACTGTTCAGTAGCATTGTGCTTTGGATTGTGGCTTAGATCTCTTGATGCTACAGAGATTCTGGCTTAAAAAAAAGGAAAAGGTGAGTTAGCAAGAAGAGGAAAGAAATGTTAATATTACACGTAACCATGATGGTGAGATTTATTGTTTTATCTTTGTTCTGATAGTGGAAATCCACACTTGTTAAAGCGAGCACATACGTTTATCGTTAAAACTCACCACATGATAAAACTTACAGAAATCTCTACCACAGTCAGATGTCCCATCTCTGTGAGTGTAATGACCCTTAAAAAATCATCATCCTAAATATATTATTCTGTGGTGTCCTCGGAGTGAAGGAGTATTCATATGCATTAAAAACACAAGTTTATTATGGGGTGGATGATGAATAAATCTGAGAGGAGTAAGTGTCCATCGGTGGCTGGATTTACCAACCCTCTGGCATGCGGTAAGGCAGTACGGAGCCTGGCTCAGCTCCAAAATACTCAGTGATAGACTTTATCTTGTTTTGCATCCTTTTGCTCCCAGAACAACAGGGGCAAATCCCTTCTGCTCAGAGAACTGTGAAGAACACCCTACCAGAGCCCAGAGTCCGAGCTGCTCCTCCTCACTTGTGAAACGTGCTGGTAGCTGAGAACCACAAGAAGCCCCAGTCTGAGCTACCACCCACAGGTCTGGGCAGCCTTACAGAGATTTCTATAGTCACGCTTTTATTAAAGGTTACATAAGACATTTCAAACATCAAGAGAAGGATTACAAGGTTTGTGGTGCTTCAAGTGTAAAGGATTTTCTAGAAGAGGAGAAACCAGAAAAACCAGATCCTGTCTCTGGCACTCCAGCAAGAGTCTGATGCGTTTGGAAGTGAATGCGAAGGAGCAGGCTTGGTTGGAAAAAATCGGTATTTAACTTAAATAAAAACAAACAAACAAAAAAGGCTTGGCACTTAATTTCATTTGCATCAAGATGAAACCAAGATGCTTAAAAAATTTAACAAGAAGCCCAAATGAGAGAAAGAGACTCCAGAATATCCAGGAATTTTGTGGCTAGAAAGCTCTCTAGGAGATGCGAGTGCAAATCAAGCAGCCAAACTCACATATGCCACGTCTAAAGTCAACACACTACCCATGGGGCTAGCATATTTTCTAGGGCTTTTCTACCATCCAGTGCCTTTTTGTCATTTGCCCCTGCCCTTTTAAATGCTTGCTTTTGTTGCGGTGCAGATCAAAACGAACTACAAGAATCACAGATTTATTTCTTTTTTCTTTTTCTTTTCCTTTTCCCTTTTTTATTTTTTGGTGAAAATAACTGAGTGATTTGCAGTCTTTGGCTCGAGGTATATTGATGTATGCGTGCAAAATAAAATATCTCCACTTGAAGAATGAGGTAAGTCTATAATCAGTTACAGAAATCATAGAAAATCTATAGCCCTCACCTAGTTCTAGTTCCAAATTACGATCCTAAGCTACCTCTTTTCTGGTGAACAATCACAAGGATATTGCCTGTTCTAGACCCGCTCCATCGTTTCCCCCCTTGTTTTGACTAGAAATTCTTGCTGGAGCCCAGCAACACATTCAGGGGTAAGCATATTGTTAAGGAGCCTACTCCAAATTTGGTCAATAACACACTTATTCTTTTCTTATTTACATGAAAAGGTTGATCTACCATTTCTGGCTAGACCCGAGAGGCACGCCCACCAAAGTGTTTTCCAAACTATTTCTCCTTTAAAGGAAAAAATAAATTCAGTAAGCTAATGAGTTAAAATTGACCAGCTGCGTGTGAAGGTTACAAAACCAAAACAGATAGGCAGAAGAAGAGACAGAAATTATGTATGGGGTACCAGAAAGGTTAAATTGTGACAAAAAGACCGAGCCATTCTAAGAAAGTGTCAGGCGTTCATTCCTACGGGCTTAAAAACATGCTTTGTTACAGGTAAGGAGGAGTAGAATACTGAGCTTGCTGAGACACCTCAACAGAAAGAGGCCTCTTCCCTCCTGCCGCACACCAGGTGCCTGGGCAGGGGAGGTGGTGACCCCTTGGTTATTTCGGCATCGCTTCTCATTGCTCTTTCCACGGTCGTGTGTTTGGGGGCAGCAGCACGACTGTATTCTCCATCGCTGCCGACAACGTTTCTTTAAGGGCGTGCTTTCCCAAATCTTTGAGAGCCGGGAGTGGGGCAAGTGGAGTGGAGTTGCTGAGGGGTTCAGGTGAGGTATGATGCCGTCTCACACATGGGTGCTCCCCGGGAGCAGGGCACCCAAAAATCCAGAGCTGCAAAGCGAAGGCACTTTTTAACTCAATTAATAATATTTTAAGGGCTTGGAAATGCCACTGTGCCCTGACGTCAATCGGCTGTATTTTGTTTTCAAAAATCATTTTTTGCAATCGAATTGCACATAAGCTTAAAGCAACAGTTCAAGTCCCTCGGCTGCTGCAGTAAACCTTTGCGTATTCAAATGGACATTTCATGGCTGTTTTCTCCACACGTGCCATTTTGCACTGAGCGCAGCTGCGTGCAATCTCTTCCACAGCCCAGAGCCTGGCTGCGTGAGGTTGAAGAAATCTGTACTAAAATTGTCTCTAACTTATTTTCAGAAGCCGCCTTGGTGCTTTTCTCCACGTAAGCCCAACAGTTAGCAAGTCTGACACTGGCAATTTCTCAGAACATGCTTTTTGTTTTTTCCCCAAGCCTCTTTGCTACCTGGCTCTCCTAGTGACTAAGGCCTCTCTTTTGTTTCAAGCATCTGTAACGTTATGCTATTCCAAAAACCACAGGTAAGAAATATTAGCTAAAACTCTGACTATTTCTGTCAGCAAGAGTGAAAAGTCAGGATCTGATGATGTGTATTTATGTAATGAAATAAACTCTGAAATAATTCCGAGTGCCATAATTTTGATTTATGCAACAGCTTTATAGGAAGTTCTCTAAGCACAAGTTAATTATCACATACCTTTAACATTTAATGTTTTTTTGATGAAGACACCCTCCGTTCATGCCTGAATATATTAGTATTTCAGAAGGGAATATAAAAAAAGAAAAGGTAGCTGAAGGTATACTAAAGATTGTGTTAGATTGTGTTTAAATACCTGATATAAAATTTAGCAATAAAGTATTCATTACCAGGTTTAATGAAACAAATGATTTCCACATTGATGGAAATCATGGTGAAATTAACTTTTACTGAATAAAAGACGTGTCTTTATTTAAGAAAGTACAGTAAAAGATAAAATAGAATCAGGATTTGTTGGAACAGCCAGCTGCATTTCTCACTCTATTTTAAGATAAACTTTTCTCGTCTTTTCCTGTTCCCTTCCCCAGGTGAGTACCAAGGCCCTGCTGAGGTGCGCGTAGCTGTTTTGGCTCTGAGGATCTCTCCTCTCTCGCCTCCCTGCCCTGGGACGGAGCCTGACCGTGGCGACAGATGCCGGTGCCTGCTTGTGTCAGGCGAGGGCTTCCACTTGCCTGCAAATGGCTCCTCGATGCAGCATCCCCAAAGAGCATGTAATCCTTGTTTGTCTTGCCCTGCATTGCTTAATATCCAGTGACTAAGCACCATTCCCTGCCACCCACTGGCATATTTTCTGTTATTTTATACGTTGTGAAACCTCCACTAATTTTGTTTTGCGAGGTGAGGAACGAGCCTGCCCCACATCGTTATCCAGCACGTTACGCAGGATCTTATCAGGGAACCCTCACAGCCCCAGGAAAGGTTTAGCTCTCATACTTGGCATTTCAGTAAAGGCTCAGTTTTGGGAAAAACATGGTTGCGCTTCCGTGCTCCTCCTTTCGCCTAGGCTCTCGCCATCCTCCAGCAGCTGTGCACCAGCTTCGCAGCAATAAAAACCCAGCAGAAACACTCGCCGGCGGAGGGGAGGCACGCCAGTTACACGGGGGAGCCGCACAATTGCCCCGGCTATGCACGTAATGAAAGTAACATTTATGCAAGCAATCATACAGGATCCAGGAAATGGAGATAATTGGAGGGAAAGCACTAAGGAATAGTTACTGGGTGAGTAACGAGCAGATGCTCGATGAGAGGCACTAAACAAGCTATGGAGCCACGTCGGAGCGGCCCTGAAGCCTCTCCGGGGCCGGACAGCCGAGGCAGCTGCTGGTATATTCCCGCTCCGCAGGATGAAGAGAACCAGATGATACACCCTCAGCACCGTGCCTTGACAGCCCCGAGTTTCAACGCTGCTTTCCAGAGCCTGAGTATGGTTTGAATAGTCATTAACACGAAGCAGGCATCCATCTTGTACTGGCAAAGAGACAGACCACTCTAATTTATGGCTCTACAGGACATGTCCATACTGACTCTGGCTTTAAAATAAGCAGATTGAATTGCTTAAAAGGAGAGAGCATAAACACTTACTGGATTTTTCTGAGGTGGTTAAGGTTTTTAGCTTGGAAGTCATCTCCGTCTATTTTTCCTGTTATGTTCCACCAGTCAAGGGCTTCTCCTGTATTTTATGCAAGGCACATATGCAGGATTTCCACCTCAAAGGTTGACTCACAGAGATCATCGACACAGTATAATAAATGTAATTTAACCAAGCAGCCACCGGAAGCAACAAACTACTTCAAGTACCAAACATGCTGTGCCAGTGGCCGGAGAAGGGAGAATTGTCTACGAAAATGAGTCCGTAGCCAGAGTGACGCACCTCCTGCACGGCCGTGGGTCACAGCACGCCTGCCCCAGACCCGGCAGGTCCCAGCACCGGGAGCAGACCACGCACGTGAGCACCGTCATCTCTGAGCACGGAGGGGCAGTAAACACTTAAACTCTAAAATCTGTGGGAAGTTGACTGGCCTGGAGGAACCACTGAGCTAGCAGAGTAGATGGTAGTGGTGGAGGGCTTACCCCGTGGGACAAGAACACAGGCCAAACTTTCCTTGCTATGGTAAATGCAGACCTAAGGTAGCAAACTAGGAAAACAATGGCTGTTTCACATGTGTTGTGTATCTTAAGTTAATTATTTTCTATTAAATTAACTGAGGAGGCCCTGCTTCTGGTGCCCTCTGACCATCTCTGATTGGAGGGAGAACTCAGTTTCCTCACGGACAGGTTCAAGAGGGCTACTGGAGAAACAGCAGTAGCACCTAAACCACAGGGCCGCAGATTTGGGGTACTAAAAATATTAAATGCAAGTATGTTCAGAGGAGGCAACTTTGGGTTTTGCTTGTGGGTGTAAAAAGTTTAATATCATCTTTTGAGAAGATCACCATAGGCGAAACCAATGTTACTACCATCGGAAAAATAGCACCTGACATAGGTACAAGGAAAGATCCCCGGAAAGGAAGATACAGCTGTGTGCAAGTTGTACACAAATGGTAACCACTTTCATGACGGCAGACACTTTCTAAGGATTTGACCAGCTAGCAGAACAAAAGCCAGAGCTGCGTTCAACATACCAGCCCGACTAAAGGCAACAAATTAAGATGTTTTGGCAGAGTAAGAAACATTACTGAGACATTATATATGTGGTTATGATATAGGACAAGTTAAACAGAAGAACCCGTATCTGAAGAGGGAAAAAAAAATAGTCTCTGGAACAAAATAGGAATATATTTCTTTACAGCTACTTTTTCCAAGAGCCAACCTCATTCCCCTAAGGCAGCCTCACCAGTGGATATAATAGATAAACAAGCGATTGTGTGTATCAGAGCTACGGCATTGCTCATCTAATAATGTCATAGAATCGTAGAGTGTTTTGGGTTGGAAGGGGCTTCTAAAGACCGTCTAGTTCAGCCCCGCTGCCACGGGCTGGGATATCTTTCATTAGAGCAGGTTGCCCAAAGCCTCATCCAGCCTGGCCTTGAACACTTCCAGGGATGGGGCAGCCACGGCTTCTCTGGGCAGCCTGTGCCAGTGCCTCACTGCCCTCATTGTCACACAGAAAGGTCCACCGGTGGTAATAATTATGACAGGTAAGTAACTTGGATCAAATCTGTACCACAACCACAGCTGAAGGATTCACCACCACCGCACAAAGTGAAACTAGATGCTTTGGGAAAGACTTCTAGGACCACATGATATGAAGGGGCTAAGGGATTTGATTAGTTTGGTTCATTCTCTTCTTCTACGCATTTGAAATTTTGTATCATTTAAATGCTGAACACTAAATGCTATTGCTGTTTCTGTTTGATTAAAAGAAGAGTAAACTGTACCGGTAGGACAGTTGCTTGAGCCAAAGGCAGTTGATTAGTGGAGAGACCCTTGGCTTTAGTGATTTATCTTGAACTATCCCAGAAGGATTTGCTCAGCCTAAGCAGCAGTTAGAAAAGTTTTTTTTCACTTGCCTTAGTCAAACTGGAGCTGAGAAGGGACATGAAAAATAGCTGTAAGCCAAAGAAAAATCCATAACAGCCAAACCAAGAGATATAATCTGAGTATGAATGAAGTTAGACAAAGAATTAAGAGGAGGGAAAAAAGGTTTCTAGCCCCAAAAGAGGAAAAAAGTTGTGAGAAAATTTCTTGACAGGAATGGGGATGAAAAGCAGGAGAATGGGAGCAGAAAATCCTTGTTATTTTAAGAAAGAGCCCAGAGGATGGATGGGCAGGACTATACAATATGAGTGCTGGTCTCAAACAGCTATGGCAGAATGGGGGGGGGGGGGGGGAAAGTCAAAAAGTGGCAATAAGCATGATCACACCAAAAACTTCCCTATGAGGAACAAGTTGGTAGGCTAAGACTCTTCCATCTGGAGAGAGGGTAACTGAGGAGACAAGCCAGAAGCCCCAAGTCATGGGAGCAGGGAGCAGAGCTGGATCAAGTGTTTGCAACCCTTTTCCCACTACAAGCACTGGGAAGCATTGGAGGGATCCAGGAGGAGCCAGAGCTGGAAAAGGCACGCAGACATGGTCCTTCACAGAATGCCCCAGCCCCAAGGATGCAACATCTGCGAGGCCAACCAGAGGCTCAGTGAGTATCAGCTCAAAATTTTCTCTCATCTGCAAAAAGTCATTTTCAGGGAAACCATTAGGGGAAGGATGATATTTACTGCTCTGTTCTTATTTCTCCCTAGCCGGCTCACACCATCGCTGGGGACGGGCTATTGGGCTGCAGGGACCTTCAGCCCAGCTGCCGTTACGTTCCCTTCTGACTTTGTTTACAAGATTGTGGAGGATGAATCAAAAGCGGCTTCTGGAATGAAGTAGAATGGATGGAGAAAGCATGGATAGATTTATTTTCCTTGGAGAGCAGCCATATGTACATAGTATAATTAGTTCTGGAAATGAGGAGTGTGACTTAGCTATGCTCCCAGCCACCTTCTCCTCAGTTCAGTCTTTGACACCTTTCCAGGCAAACAGCCTAAAGTCATGGGAAATTTTCCGATTCTTCACCTTCTGCAGTGAATTGCCGACAGCAGTCTGCTTGGTCTAAGTGCACTTCAGATTCTCTTGAAATAGTTTATTTGTAATTAACTTTTTTTTTTTTTTTTTTTTTTTTGGCAGGGAATAGGAACAGATCTGTTGACAGTCAGAAGTGGTCATAAGGCTTTAATATTTTCAGGCTGGATTGGAACACCTCAGAAAAATACCGGGTAAAAACTGAACTTCTGCCAGTAATTGCATGCCCTAGGCAAGATGTAGACCACAGCAATACAGCAGTAGACAACACAAGAGAGAGAAGAAAGGATCTGGATGTTTTTTCCTCTTATACCTTCCCATGAATTCACAATTAAAAATGACTGTATCATTCTGAAAAGAGAAAATTTTGTATCATCTCCCTTATTTCTTTACCACAAACTTATTAAAAGTTCATAAAAATCTGGCACAAGGAACTTACCACAGGAGTACATCACCTTCAGTTTGATAATTTCTTATCCAACATTTAGGGAAGGCTGTTACCCAATATTCAAAATTAATGCTATAAATAATTCCAGCAATGTGTTACTAAGAATGGTAAGATTTTAATTGCTTTCCGGCAGTTTTAGATTACATTTCACCCTGCACCACATCTGTGCTCTACAGATGTTTAAGCCCAGAGCTCTCTCTTCCAGCAGCTAACAGTTTGGCAGCATTTGCGAAACAGTTGGGGTGTTAAAACTCAGAACACGTTTATAAGAGCCTGGTACTAGAGGGGTATAATATTTTTCGTATTAAGTAATGATATATATGACAGTAATCACAGAGTCTTTTCAGCAACCTATTTATAAGGATCAAAACCTCCTTCTGTCATCTATTCTCATGCTAGGTCTGCTGCTACGTTGAAACGTATGAATAATCCACTACTAGCAGCATCAGGTTTTATTAGTTGAGAGGAAGGAAAGGAATGGGTCTATTCTTCTTTCAGTCCTCCTCAAGGAGGTCTCTGTGGTATAGCGGTCATAACTGAGTAGGGATTTGGCTTAAAGGTTAACGCTATGTTTGCTTTGTTGCACACGATTTTGAAAAATTTCCTCTGTTTTTGAAAAGGCAGTTGAGCACAGATGTATAAAACTGCTAGGAAGCTGGAAGAGAATAGAACTGGCAAAATTAGTGCTGAGGATTTAATTCATTGTTTGAGTAGTTTTTGATGGTATATTCAGCTGTATAACTCTCTACCATTGTTTTGAAATAAATTAAAACATTTGTAGAATTATCTATCTTACCAACACTTCTGTATTGACATGGCTCTCTGCTCCAGCCATTACGATTTTCTCCTGGGAGGAGCTAGCTTGATAGCTTGCTAGTTTGAGTTAAATGACTTAAATGATAAGTGGCATTTTGTTCTCATTACACTAAGAAAAGTCAATCAATATAAAGCACATCAATGCATTAATGTAAAAGCAGAAACCAAAGAAAACTGATATTAAATGGAAATTTAGAATCCATTATATTGAACACTACAACTCAATTTCCTGAACTAGAGTTGACAAACCACCAGTAAATGTCCAGCAGGGAATAGTTCTGCACTGATTATACTGACTAGATGATTTAATAGGTCTTTTTCCTCTCTAATACCTATGAACATATGAAAATCAATGGCAGCCCACTTAGTGAAAGTACCTTCCCTCTTTCGCTCCAGACGCGTGGTTCGAGCTACCTACGCGAAGTGATGCTAACAGAGAAGCAGGCTGCGTGTTGCCTCCAGGGGTGGTTGGTAAGCCCCATCCAGAAATCCCAGCCCAAAATCCTGAAGGATCTCACTTCCAGCTCTGGCAAACCCCCTCCTCTTTTCCTGCGGAGGATCTTCGGTCAAAGCCTTGCTCTGGGAGAGGAGGCTGCCAGTCCCCTGATGTAGTACAACGTAGGGACCGGCCAGCAGAAGTGGGGGAACAGGGTGGGCTGTGCCCCAGCGTCCCTTCCCCTCCCACGGATGCCCTTGGGACACCGGCCCCTGCAAACCAGTGGAGAGAGGAGGGGACAGGTACGCAGCTGAGACCAAGCACTGGCTTGTCCCCCGTGAGGTCTTCTCCTCCATTTCAGAGCTTGAATAAAATCTAACTGAGGAATATGCCGAACAGCTTGGCTATGTGGATTTATCCAGGTCGGTTGTCTTCTAATCACATTGTCCCACGAGCTGCAGAAAGTTTGCGTCTGAGGAGTGGAAGCAGCCACCTCCCTGGTATTGCCAAGGTTTTATTGTACGTTTCATTTCTGAGCTGTCATTTCGTTTAATTTCCAGTAGATGCTACTCTACTCTAGATGCTTGCTGGCGCCGGTAATCACTCCTTCCCTGAATGTCAGATCTTTACAGCAACATTTCTTTGTGTATTTTCAGAATAAAGGAAAACAGCCTTTAGCTCTCAAGATTTGATCAATGGAATGAAACTGATTAATTAACAAGCAAAAAGGAAGGAGCAAGGCTACGAACCAGGTCCCGTGCTATGCCTACCCAATGAAGCCCATGGTGAAAGGCTAATACAGGAGTGGAGTCGATGATTTAAAGATGTTTTGGTAAACAGTGGCAAGAATCTGTGAAATCACATTGTACATCATCAGTACTGGTAAAAAGCAAGTGTGGGTATATAAGAAGCAATAAAATCTTGTTGCTTAGTAGTGAAATAAGGAAGAATGGAATAAAACATCCTTTCTGGAAGAATCTGTATGAATATAAACATGCAAGTTTGACCACAATTGATTTCAAGTTCCCATTTACAATACTGAATGTTATTTGCAGAGCTTATTTTTGACCAAGTTTGACATATTTCCCTGCTTTTCTCAAAAAAAAAAAAAAACACCCCACAACATGTGGTGGAATCTTTTTCATTACAGAAAGAGTCATAGGTACCCTTGCCAAGTCTTTTAGGGCAAAGGACATAGTTTAGCTAAAAAAAAAAAATATTATTTCTCAGCCACTTAAACCCTTGTGTCCCCTGAATGCTCTGTGCTGTGGACACAAAAGCCTGCCAGCCATTAGAAAGTATGAAAAAAAATCTCCTAATCTGAGCTGGGCCACGCTGGGAAGAAAAGGTAAATTCTATGCCCAAATTTGTATTCACATTATTTGTAGTCATGCTTTCTACATGCTCACGTTGAAAGTACTGGGAGGATAAAACCTGATGCCAGGTGTCCCACACAAAGCAATTGTCCCACATGAAAGGAGGGAGGTCGCTTAATTTCCATAAAAGCCTTGTACCGATGTCAAACCCTGGTAGGATAAAGACCAACAGCACCTGCTTGCAGACATCCCCATTCAGACCCCTCGCCCCCTTCACTGTCTCTGAGCAGTACGTGCCCTAAAACTCTCTCTCCTGCCCCTGCTTTCAAGAAGAGACATCCATGCACGCTGACTAATAAAGCACCACCAGAAATTCCATGAAATGACAAAAAAAAAAGAAAATAAAATGAGGGAGTGTCACTTCAGACAATAGCTAGTGAAATATACTCTGAAGAGTAGTGAATGATGCCGAGCAAAGCTTTACCAACATTGCCTATCTCTGTATTAACTCATGTATAAAAGTCTTCGCCTTTTTTTTTTTTTTCCCCCAATACTTTCAGTAAATTTTAAAATAAGTGGCAGCATTAACTTAATCTTTTATTTAGCTAATAGGAAAAGGTTGCATTACAGCTTTCCTGGAATAAATGTAAGTGTACTTTAAACCAAACACATAATGGCAATTCCCCATTCAGCTGGGAGCTGCACTAAATTCGGCTTTGGCAAATCTTGAGCTTTTATTGCAAGTGTCACATTATCTGACCTTTTTCTTAAAGCTCTAGTTACCAGAATCATGTTATTATGTGAAAATCTCAGCTTTTATTAGTGGAATAAAGGTTTCCAGCCCTGATGGCTAGAGAGAAAATGTCATTTCCAACGGCTCCTAAAGCAAATGAGAGGTACCTGAGCATCTACTGCTGACAAAAAATAATAACAGAGCTTCAGCTCTACACTTCGAGCACCTATAACCGTGACCGTTACAGACGGCGTAGCTGTGTGGGAAAACACACTACTATACACAGAGCGGGGGAACATGGTTCAGTCACCCCCCCTTTACCTGAGCAGCCACCCTTTGGATCCCTGCCCAAACCTGGGGATGCCCATCTCCAGGTGTCATTACGCAGCTAGGCTTTAACGCCATCTGACAGTGCTGGTGGAGGCTGTGGAAATGATTCAACTCTGTTGAGCTAGGATTCATTTAATCGCACCCGTCTTACGCATCTGATCGCCTTTTAATCCCACTGTTTCAGGCAAGGCTGTAACCTTGCTAGAAGACGCTGGCTTCCTTCCTCACCCTCATCACTGCCTCGCTCAGCCCTGGTCCTCCCCCTCCCCATTCCCAAGACAGTTTGTTTCTCATTTGAACTTTAGCTGCTTGAAAGATAATGTCAACAGCAATCACGGCGGAGGCAAGCTTTGCAAATAGGATACTGTTGCTTTGCATAAAAGATAATCTTTGTTGAACATTTTGCGTGGGAACCTTCATTTGGCGTCAGGAGAAAGATGACTACAAAAGCATCCCAGGCAGCAGAGCGTACACACATCGGGCGCCACATGTCACACTCGCAATCTGAGTTACAAACGCACGATCCTGCGCGGTACAGAAGTTACGCTGTGGACTAGAGCCTCCCCAGCATTGGCTCCGCCATTACAGGCTGGTCCTTCCCATTGCCTCTTGCGCCCCAAGGCCACCCACTCCCCCGCCGAGGGCAATGGGGACTTCAAACAGGGCAAACACAAGGGGAGTGGAAGAAAGAAAGGTGAACGGCCTCTGTCAGTCCCCAGGGTACCAGCAGGTCCCCGGGCAGTGCCACCCTTGCTCTGTCCCCGTGGCAGTGGCCATGGAGGGCTCAGCCTCAACCTCCCCTGGCCATGCTGCCTGTGCTGCCTCCACCTCTTCCCAACCACCACGCCAAGCGCCTCTGAGCCTGAAACCTGGCCCTTCCCTTGAAAACGCTGCGTTGCCTCGACACAGTGTGGGAAAGGGAGATGTGAGAGTTCTCATTTTCGTTCAAATGAAAGATGATGGGCCAATTTGGAAAAGAAAGGGGACGTGGTGATTCTGCCATTACTTTGCTGCAAGATCTTGTGTGAATCCCTTAAACACTCTGTGCCGAGTTTACCCGACCATAAAACACCCGCAGACCTCGCAGCAGTATTCTGAGAATAACTGCAATTTAAGATTCTCCGGGGTAAACTGCTCAAACAGGGAAGAGCATTATGATTTACTGATGATTTCCTCAACATTTAGCATTTTCCACAGGCCATGGCTCAGCCAGGAAAGACGGGCGATGCCGTGGTTTCGATCTTTTTCCCTTCCATGCAAATGGTAACCTAGGCAATATGCAAACACATCTGCTTAAATCAAAGCAGAGTTTTACTCCTCACCCTGCTCCGGCACAAATAACAGCAACAATTAGGAAGGTTCAGAAATACTGTTCAAACACAGCAAGCAAAACAGGAGAAGCACACAACTGCATATTTAAATAAGATAAGATTAGTAAAGAAAAGTAATCTCTTAAAAGGCCAGCTAATCCATTAGGAAAAACAAACAAGTGCTTATGGTTGTTATTATTTGTTCCCTTTTCACAAAAATGGTTTTAGCACCAAAGCAATACTTACTCTTCTACCTTCTGCGGTGTCTGTGAGACGTTAATTCTCAGGTGATAAATGAGAAAACGAACAAGACTTTTCCAGAAAAATGGAAGGGATCAGACTTATGCCTCAGGTAGGCTATAATTAAGCCATCAATTGCAGCACATACTATCTAAAACCCACAGGGTTGTTTTTTCACTTTACAGCTGGACACGGCATAAACAACATCCTTTGTACACCGTCTCTGCCAGTGGTTTTAATTGATTGCTGCATTGATTAGGTGCATGCAGATGCCTGGGAGTTTTCTCTGAAAAGTTTTTGGTATTCCATTGTCACGCTCACAAAAGCAGCAAGCGCTCGTGGGTTACGCGAGCAACACTTCAGTTGTTACTCTACACGACCCCAATGGTTTTTCACACCCTTGGCACCCCCACAGCTGAGCAGGCTGCTGCGTGATGCCGAATGGCTGATCTGGAGGAGACGGATGCGACCGCAGCCTCAGTACCCCGTGTGTCCTGTACTCAATTCGGATACGGACTGGGGTGACATTACTGAGCAGCTCCAGAGCCAGGTAAGGAGAAACCGCAAAGCAGGCAGCGCAGGGGGCTGGCGTGTTGGGAACCCCAAATTGGGGTTTCTGAGTAAGGCAGATTGCCGAGTGCCTGAAGATCAGAAGTAACAAGTCATTTATAGCAGTAGCAGGATTATTTTTATTTCTAAAGCTCCAGTTTCTGTGTGCACCTTGGACTGTCAGGAGCAGCGTGAAGCGAATGCTGTTGCACAACTGTGTATTACAGCTTGCATTCAAAGCCGGAGTGTGGGTGGGGAGGGACTGGTTACACATCTCCAGCAGGAACCCTAAAGGATGTTGTAACAGCCACACAGAGAAAACATCTGCTCATTAGTGAAGCTGCTCCGTTTCAGACACTGAGAATGCGCAAGCACGAACAAGCCCCGAGCGGAGGCTCCTCACATCTAAATCCCCACGTCAAGCTCGTGGCCTCTGTGTTTGGCTGCCCCGGCCCCCAGCACCTCCAGTCTGGCCTCTCACTAACCGCTGCACTCCACAGCATCCCCTGGCCTGCAGCTCCATGTGCTGCGTCCCATCTCGTCCCCCGACCAGCTGCATCACCCCCGTTCTTTGTCTCCTTCCTGCAAACACGCTCACCCAGCTACCAGCGTTTTCCCATGGGTTTAGTCTCTCTGGCTTTTCTCTCCAGTTGCTCCCGCTAGTCACCTCCACATGCCACATCTCAGCCTCTTCTCCCCGAGGCTGTGAGAAGCCAGGAAGGCTTCCCATCCACTTCCCAGGCTGCAGAGATCCCTCAAGCTACATTTTCCTGGGCCAAATCCTGTGCCCTCTTCCAGAAACAGCTTTGGCCCATTTTTTTTCTTCCTGGAAAGCTGTTATCAGGTCTTACCCACTTGGTGATGTGCAGACCCACACAGCCATCGCCCCTCACATGTCCTGCAAGCTGTTCCACGGCCACTTTGTCCATGAGGATGGGCTCTCCAGAGGTCTCTCGTGGAGGGAGAGCGGCTTTGCCCCGAGATGGCCCATCCCTGGGGCCAGGTATGTGCAGTGGCCCTGGCCACAGAGGAAGTCTGTCCTTGCTCCAGACTCTCCTCCAAGTGAGGAGTTAGAGAAACAACAGGAGGAGAGCAGAAACGAGGGTCTCCTCAACCAACAACGGTGTGATCACAAAGTAGTGCTAATTATCCACAGGGATTTTTGGACAAGTATTACCAGGTCCTGGTATTTTCACCAGTCCATGATGACCCAGGCCGACAAAAGTCAGATGCTGAGACCCTCACGTGCACCCATCTCAAAGGGCTGGTGTTGATACACCTGGCTTCGGATTAGAGTTGAGTATCTGCGGGAAGCGAGTGCAGAAAGTGCTGGATCCCAGCTGAGCTGGACCTGTCCAAACACCAAGTGCAAGAGCTGTTTTGTGGTGTATGCCCAGCTCTGTGCAGGGCAGGGCCAGACCCAGGGACTCACTGGGAGATGTCACGACATTTGTTTGCCAGGCCAACAAAAAAAAAAAAAGTCTGGAGCCCATATTTTCCATCATTTCAAGTCTGAAGTGTACTTGAGGAGTCTGAAGTCTTTGACAGAGTTGTATACTTGCAGAGGGGGATTTTATTTTGAACATCCTTTAAATATTCTGTGGGTAGGAGTATTTCCAGTTTTGGAGCGGTGCGTGTATTCTGATAAATAAAATCAGCCTACAAAGTGGACCTTTGCATTGGCAATCAATACGGCATATATCTGCACTAGTGACTCACACAGCCTGTCATGCATTTTGTTTAGTTATTTAATATAGAGTTATATTTATATTACAAAATATTTATATTGTAGATATTTTAACATCAATGAACAGATATTTTGCAATATGTATTTATAGAAATGATAGAGTTTTGCGTCCGCTGACGTGCTGAAGTCTTTGTAAACACGTTTTTCAAACCTGGAAAGGTTTTAGGCATCCTATATTGCTCATCTCAAAAGAAAGAAATCTGTAGGTCCAAAGTACGGTGGTTGTAGTTGGTACTAACTGAAGGAAACACTTTTCCTAATCACATCAATATTTAGTCAAATCCTGTTTTACTTCCCAACCTGAATCATAGAATCACAGAATGGGTTGGGTTGGACCTTCAAGACCTTCTAGTTCCTTCCCCTCTGCCATGAGCAGGAGCACCTTCTCCTAGACCAGGTTGCTCAAAGCCCCATCCAACCTGGCCTTGAACTCTTCCAGGGACCCTGCATCCGCAACTTCTCTGGGCAGCCTGTTCCAGTGCCTCACCACCTTCAGAGGGAACAATTTCTTCCTTACAACTAAACTAAATCTACCCTCTTTCAGTTTAAACTCATCCCCCCTTGTCCTGTCCCCCTACATGCCCTTGTCAAAAGTCCCTCTCTAGTTTTTGAAGAATTTGAAGACGGTGTCACTGGCCCAACTTCTTTCAGCTACACTCATTAGAATAGATCTATTAAGGAATAACACTGGGTTTGCTGCCCTGTCAACCAAGCTGGCTCACAAAGGAGGATCAGCGTGTCTGCTGAGTGAAGAGGCAGAGTTTTATCTCTGCAGCTCAAATGTTGTATTTTGAATATAAATTCTTGCAGCTCCCTAGTTACTACTCACAGCGATCACAGCTTTGGCAGAAAGGCTTTTCTGTGGTGCTTTTTTTTTTTTTTTTCCTCAACAGAGTCCATTTCCATCTACACAGGCAGACACCACAGCACTAGTTATCTGAACTCGTAGGAGTCTCTCCCTGTAGGGAAGCCAAGCTGCAAATGGCTTCGAAACATTTGGTAGCCACTAGAAAGGAAAAAGTTTTCCAAAATATCATTCCGATCTTTTTTCCCCTGAGACTTCAGAAGGATGGACAATTAAAACTTCCCTGATGACAGAGATTTGCCAGCTTATGCAGAACTTCAAGGGAAGCTGCTCTCAGTGCGTCTGAGAGACGGTCTTTTTCAGCCCTGATCCTTTGAACTGCAATTAGTGCCTACCATTTTGGATCAGAGGCCAAACCTTTCCCACAGTCATTTGGCTCACAGGTGCTGAAGCATCCTCTTCCCCACGCCCCTTCTGCCCGGTGCGTGCCTCCCTGCGAGCCCCAGCACCACGCAGGGCTGCTGGCCAGGCGCTCAGTCCCAAGGATGAATGCACCCCAAGAAGTGAGCCTATAAAGCCAGATGCACAGCAGCCACCCATTCCTGAAGTGTGGGGTTTGCTGTGCTGCTGAGGATGCATCGCTTTGCGAGGGTCGTCTCTTGGTGTGCAAAGGTGGGATTGGAGACAGAAATGCCAAAATCCACGGTGGGCTGGACATCTTCGGGGGTCATGGCATTTGGGATAGGCTGGGACAAGGCTTGGCAAGGTCCACAGGACACCTGCGCCAGCCTGACAGACCCGGGTGCCACCCCATCACCCAGCTGTGGGATGATGATGGAGCTCTGCATCCGTACGGCTCGCAGAGGTTCCCCATGCACACTTCTTGGGCTCAGGGTAGCTTGTCTGGGTTTGATGATACAGGATTAAAAAAGTCAGTATTAAAAATCACTCCACACAAAGGCAGATCTGCAGTAGGTGTTGAGAAATGCAGACTCCGAGGGCAAAAGGGCCCCTGCGGGATTTGGCACTGCGCAGCACCCGCCCGGCACAGCCAGCCGGGATGGCAGCCCTCGTCTGCCGCAGCGGGCCTGGGTGACCCGTCCTCCTCCCACAGGAGCCAGGCTGTGGCTCTTCAGTATTAAAAATCACTCCACACAAAGGCAGATCTGCAGTAGGTGTTGAGAAATGCAGACTCCGAGGGCAAAAGGGCCCCTGCGGGATTTGGCACTGCGCAGCACCCGCCCGGCACAGCCAGCCGGGATGGCAGCCCTCGTCTGCCGCAGCGGGCCTGGGTGACCCGTCCTCCTCCCACAGGAGCCAGGCTGTGGCTCTCCTCCAGCCCCAGAACATGTTGATTTTCAGTAAACTGTGGGTTGGGAGGGGATGGCAGGGTGCTGCCTACATGGCAGCGGTGTGCCCGTAGCATGGGTGCCTGCCACACGCTACCTTTCCTTCAGGGTGCTGCTGGGCAAGGCCAGCCCACAACTGGGTTTTAACTGCACTCACACGCCAGATGCTGAAAAAACACTAACTTCCCCTACCACAAAGCAAACAGTGCACCAGCTTGGAAATAATTATACTGCTGTAACAGCGACACATTGCGAAACACTGCGGGACCCTAAAGGCAAGCCCTTAAGTGCCTCCTTCCTGGGACCCGATGATGCTTAGGGCCAGATGCAGCAAAACCCTCTCCTGGGTAACGACCAAAATCTCTGGGTATGATCTGTAGCAATGAAGAGGCAGAAATAGATGGCAGCCGCAGCCTTCAACAAGAGCCGAGGGTCTGCGCTCTGTCTGGTGGGGGCTTAAAGGCGCTGGGTGGAACAAGCTCATTTGCTTCAAAGCAAAGTGGGAATTCCTGGCCGGCCACACAGCTGTGGGACATCTGCCCACGCCCAGGCACAGGGCTCTGCAGCTAGCAACCTGCTAAAAAAGTATCATCAACAATACTCCTCGCAACAACAACAAAAAGACCAAACCTAACGGGAAAGCAGAGCCAGGGATCTTGAGTGTGCCTGAGGCCATCTGTCAAGTCTGTGGCACCACTGAGACATGATGGGTTTCTCATCCCTGCTCGATTTCCTAGGCTAGCTGTATCTCACGTACACGTATGTAAATCTGAAACAGACCGCTGGCCTGACTTTAATTTACCAGAAAGCTGAACTTACACAGTTTAGGAGCGTAAAGACCAAAGTAGCAGGAAGAAGTTACACATGTGGTTGTTTTCAGGTCCTCAGGAGAAGGCTGAGCCCCCAGTGCCCTCAGAGCAACCTCCCACACCGGGTGAGGCCCCAGTCACTCCTCCCCCGGGGTCAGTGGTCAGAGGGCTGGAAGCCACGCAGGCGCACGCCACGGTGGGGTCTGTGTTCTCCCGCCAGCCCCACCAGCCACAGCAGCTTTTTTCACATTACTCTGCAAGCACAGAAACACGTTTCTGAGAAAGCCTGTGCCAAATGAGACCACCAGTCTGGCCACTCTCATGCTTGACCTCCAGCAGTGGCCAACAGCTGATGCCCAGAATAGGCGTAGAAATGGTGTGATTTCATACTAATTGCATCCCAGAATACTCCTCCACCAATCTTCATCCCAGGGACCTCCTGAGCTAAAACTGATACTGTGCAGAATGACTTTTGCTAGGTTTATTCTCTATTGATTTATTGAGTTGTTCTTCAATCCTCCCACTAAATCCAGTAGACACTGTCCTTTTCAAAGGCAGAATTAGGCTCTGTGATTAAGGAGAAATTGTCCTATTTAAAAGAGAGAAAAATGAAAGCTCCAAGAAAGAAGATTCGCAGAGGTTTCCGAGCTTAGAGCTTTGTTCTGAAATGCTCCGACACATTACTGCGTAGGTGGTCATCTCGGTAGTCTGGCACCAAACTGTAAATTACACCGTAGTTACAGCCCTGCGTAATACCTGGCACATACTTCATTAGAGATGTTGCACCAATTCTTCGAAACTGTAGGTATCTACTGTGTTATGAAGCACGTAACAGAGTAACAGAGTATTGTGGTCCTAAAGGGGAATTTATGATGTGATCGTTGAGTATGTAATGGATTGCAGACCCCTAAAATCATCTCAGGCAACAGGAACGCTTTATTTCAGGATCTCTTTGTACTAACTTCCTACCTTGAAAGTCCAAGCAACGCTTTAGATTGTCAGCCTCTCCACTGTATTATTTTCAGTGACAGGCAGGGCTAATTAGCTCGTATAGCTATTGTTTGCACTACTTTATCCTCATTATTTCTTTGACTTGCCATGTGGGCAACAATTATAAAGCCGTAAGGACATGCAGAGTTATGCGTGGAATCTCTGGTTTAATTTTGAGGAGGCACAGACAAGAAGAGCACTGCTACTGCTAACCGCGGATGCCTACCTGACAGATTTATGAAGAGATTTCATGTGCTCGTCTGCCTTTGCTGTGTCCCACGCTGCGCAAGCTGAATTTAACAGCTGGCAAACAGGGTCCTGCAGTCCCCGTGCTCGCTAGGCTTCCTGGCATAATATACCTGGCTATCGAGCCCTCAGTTCTTACAGTCACATAGATTTTCAGCTCATTGGGAAGCTAAAGGTAATGCATATTCTAAGGGAACAGGCAAAACGATGCTTTCCCTCCAAAGGCCTCTTCTGAGCATTTGCCCTATTTTCCCCTTGGAAAACAAAGCTGCTGTTTAGCACTTCAGGTGATGAATTTCCCTTTCACTAGACAGCTCGCTCACAACAAGACTCCAGAAAACATGAAAGTGGCTTATTCCTCCTGAAGTGCCAAGTGGAGACTACCAGTTGTCAGAATTCAAGCGCAGGGTCACCTGCGCTGTGTCATGCCTTGCAGTGAGCTAGCAAGAACTCCTGGCTTATACCTGCTACATCTCTTTTCAAACACGGCATAGCAAGGCAAGGAGAGCCGGCTGCAAGTGGAGGGTCCCCTTCGGTTCTCAAAACCACATCTCCATAACCCCTCTTGCCATGACAGCTCTTTGTCAGAGACCTGCGGGGCTCGGAGGTATGTACCAGCAGCTATTCGCAAGGCTGGACGAGCATGTCTGAACTTATATCCCCTGAAACGGAGAGGTAAGTATGCCGCACCAGCAGAGCTGGCAGCGAGGAGGGGAAATTTAAAGGAAGAAAAGCATAAGATAATATGGCTGTTGTGAATAGTTAAGCTGAGGGAGACTTTCTTGTTCACCCTTCAGAATTAAACAGCCAGAGCGTGGCATCTCTGGGACTAATATACCAATCAAATCCAGGGGAATAGTGGCCAAAAGACATAACCACCTGGGAGGTGATTTGACATTAGATGAAGCAAGCACAAGTGACCTTGTTGCTGCCTCCCAGCACTGGCAGGCACCTCTGTCAGAGAGATCTGCACCTACACCAGTGTCACATCCATTTGACTGTACCCTCTGGAGCAGTGGCTCCAACAGGGCAGAAAGGATACTGATTTACAAGGTGACAGTGATTTTATTTTATTTTTAAAATAAATGTACTCTTGTTATTGCTGAAACAAGTGGTGGTGTTCTCCAGGTAGGCTGCATCACTCAAGGACATCAAGGATGGCAATTTTGTTTGTCCTCAAAATAAAGCAAACTAGAGGGACAAAAAAAAAAAGTACATATATACTGCACAGTTTGGGCAAGACAAGAGTTGTCTGTATGCTGTTTGTTCAAGTAAATATACCTCTGTAACTAAACAGGACTTTACATATGCATTTGTTGTTGCTTATTCCCGCTCCACAAGAGAGTTGACGGGCAAAGGTGGGGATGTCCCTACAAAAAGGGGCAGCATTTAAGATGCAACTGTCCTGCATCACATCATCTGTACTTCGCTTTTGGCAAAGCTCACTAGATTTGTCCCTTTTACATTTCTCAAAGCTCTTGTGTACACCCTTCCATTCCCCAACAACTTGTGCAAGTATTCCGTGTGTTCCAGTAAGAGTGGAGTGTAGAACAGGAGTGAAATGGCCTCATTGGGCTGTTGCATGGATGTAAATGATGAAGCTGGCAGCGCTAACTATTTTTGTAACAAACATGGCTGCGTGTACTTTATATTGTCTTTAAATAACAAATTCCCAAGACTAGAGTCCAAATATAGTGAAACTTCTATGAAGGACCACGCTGAGGTTAGAGCAAAAATGAGTCTCCCAGCAGAGTGGTCTTTAGTTAAAGGCCAGAAAAAATTGTAATTGGAAACCTTATTAGGATAATTTAAAATCCTCATTGTAGATGCCAGACATAGGAATATTTAGTGCAGTACGTACCTATGGTTTTATTTAGAGTCTGAGTAGTTTTAAAGGCTATTATAACCAGCATAACCTCAGTAGGCAAAGATAGCTTGGTTTACGTACATGAACTGCAGCTTTAACTTGGAAATACCAAGACTTTATAAATTTAAGCTAGACCAGATTGCTTGCTCGGGGTCTCTTTTTAATAAAGGGGAGGAGGGGAGAGTATAAGGAAAGGATTATTTTAGCAAGAGGAAACATTTTCAGAGCACAGACACATGAGCTGCTGTTTCTGAAAGCACCAAACGCTGCCCCCCTATCAGGATACATTCCCTCTTTGTGGGGGATCCTTTTGCATATCACCTGAGAGATTATGCCTATTCAATAAATCAAATGCTTTTGGAGTTCCTGCTCTGGCATTCTTTACTGTGATACAGAGGGAGTTTATTCAGGTTCAGAGGAAGATCAGGAAGAGCATTATTTCACCTTGTGCCAATGGGTAAGAGCGACACCTGTTCCAGGAACTTGGGTTCTTGCTCGCTGGTATCAGTATGTACAACTTTCTTCTCTAAACATTTTAGCTCAGTTTTCCGAAGCCCACTCTATTCTAGCCACCTGCCTGCCCCTTTTTGGGGGGGCCTCCAAGCCCAGTCACAGCCTTCTGTGGTCACACCACGGTGCCAGCCGGGACAGCCCACTGCAGCATCCCCTCGCCACGGCAGGCATTAAAGGCAGCTCCCTGCCTCTTCCCACTGCCACGGGTGCTTTGCCCAGCCGGTAAAGGCAGAAAGGAGGGGTTTAGATGAGAAGCCTTGCAGCTCCGTGCCAAATCCTCCTCCGCATCTCCTAAAAAATCCCTGCATAAGCAAACTGGCAATGGTTGCGTTGATGACATAAGCAGTGTCTGCTGCAAGCCGACGCGGCTGAGGGCTCCCGGCAGCAGGGAAGCCCTCCTTGCCTGCGTGGCCCTTCCGGGCACTGAGGAATTACTGGAAATTACCACATCTCGTTTCCTCTGCAGGGTATTCCTATGGAGCAGGGACCTGCAGCAACAGGTGTGGTGGCTGCAATCCTATATGGAGTCAACAGCGCAGCACCAGCCTGATCTACAGACAAACCAGCAGTATCAGTAGCTATTTTACATCTAGATGTACACATAATTGTGACTTCAGTATGGACTCCCAAGAAAACCGAGCAGGTTGCAGGCAGGTTTTAGAGACTTACCCTTACACAGCAAAGCAAAAACCAGCAGCTATGTGTTGTGTCCCTCAACAGAGGGCTGGTGTAGCAAAGAGCAGCTTACCTCCAAGTACTTTCTGCCACCATCTAACAGGTTGAGATTTGAAAGGCTTGATTTCTAGAAGCATCTCAAATTCCACAGGTGAATCCAAATCTTGCCTCAAAAATGTTGGACCCACTCATGGCATCTCCAGGCCTTCTCATCCCACAGGCATCAAAAAAAGCTGTCAGTTTAACTCCATTGATTTATACCAAGACCATAATCTCTGACTACCCAAACCAGTAGAAAGTGGTTTAAAAAACAAACAAAACCCCCCAACCACAAAGAAACAGATTCAGAAACCTTTTCTTGTCTTTCAAATCCCTCCCCCCCAACACCTTCCTAACTTTCACTTCCTGCATAAGGTGAGGCCTTGGTGCTCTTTATATTTACTCCAAACAAATGCATCTGTTCCTTTTTCATTTTAATTGCCCTGCCAGAAGGTGTCTTCTCAATGAGATCTTAATTAGGAGAAGTAGCCTGTGGAAGCAGTGTATTGGATCCACCTGGGACAAATTGAAATAAATGTCCTCCTCCTCTCATTGCACTTCAATGTAGCCTTGATATTATCTTCAAAAATCTTTTACTGCTTGCTATTGTTTTCTGGGTAATTTAAAAGCCTAGCTATATGCCTTTATTTCTGCTCCAAGTGATAAAAGCTATGGAAATATCTTTCTTTTCCCCTACAGAGCTAGGATTCCGTAAAGCGTACGGATGGATAGCTAGCTTCCGTATCCTCCTCTGTAGTTCAAACATGTATTCTGAGGGTGCCCATTTCATTCTCTGGGTACCTATGCCATATATTTAGCATACATTTAACAAGCTAAAGCCACCTCACCCGCCTCTGTCCTACCTAGGGGCAGAGGCAGGGTCCGAGCGGAGCCGGTTCCCCCAGCCAGGAGCAGGCGCGTGGTGCGGTGATAACGTGGCCCCATTCTTACACCAAAGATTTTAGTATCTGTTACTGTTTCCGTTAGCTTAAGACAACAATAAAGCAAGCAATGTCCATGCGTGTGTGTTTAATATACATGATAATCTGCAGAAGCACCATTTCCTCGGTTCTTGTGGAGATGTTGCTGGCACTGGGCTCTTGGGAAATTCGCAGCAATGGAATTTTTTAAGAGTTTGGGTTTGCGTGGTTTTTTTCCCCCCTTAAGTTACATGAAAGATTTCTATTCAGCATGAAGATTTATCGATTGTTCTAGGGCTATGGGATAATTAAATATACAAAGGCTTGGCAGTTGTAGTAGAGAATATTCTTTTAGAAATGCTAACAATATGTTAAATCCAAGGAATTCCACTCCTAGTACTCCATGGGCTCATAAATAAGTTCAGTGCAGGGGATATAAATATACATGACACCATTTAAAAATCAGGAACATGACTGGACTATAGCTATTGAGTTTATGTCTCATCCCTTAGTTACTAAGGTCAGTAACCCCTCCTCCTCGCTTCCATTACGCTCATTATTTTACAGCTGAATAAAATCATATATATGTGTCATTCACGGGTTTTTAGTCTCACGAGGATTTATGTGCTAGAATTAAACGGAAATACATCATTCTGCAAGTATCCCCAACTTTCATGGAAAGTAAATTCTTGCCACCCCTCCCTTCCCAATGCTAACTGTCCGGCTATGAAACAGGGGGCTATCTGCCCTCCGAGTGAGATTTTATTGCTAAAATAAAGTAAAAATTGTTTTAAAACAAAGAACACACATCTTTATAGTAAAACTCAAGTTTGTTTTACAATTAGAGAAAAGAGTCACATGGTCCCCCAAAAAACCCCAAGTTTTATATATATATTTTGAAAATATATTTAAAAACATAAAAAACTCTATAGTTAAACATATATTATGTTAATCAGTACACTTAAATATAGCTTAATTATATTTACAATATGACGCAGTTGCTTTTAAATTTTAATGCCAATTTCAGTTTTTCCAAAAACCATAAAATTATATAAATATACAATAAATATTTATGTTACACAAGGTGAATAATAGAGAACAAGGCCACAGACATTAACTTACAGTTGCAAGAGTCTTTACTTTAACACAGCACTAGGCCTGCTGACATGCATGATATACCTTTGTCACAAACAGACCACAGCAAGAGTTTAATTCAGTGACATGAAAGAAAACCACCCTCCCCTCCCCATTTCAACTAAAGCTGCCAAGCCTGCGACCATGGATGTATTCGGCCAGGCAGGTGAGAGCCATGGGACTGCAGTTTAATTGCCAGTTTCGCGGTATATCAATAGGCGTAGGACACGGGGAACGTCACTCTAGATGTAGCTACAGGACATGGTTCTTCTGTAGGTTCTCAGCTCCGTCCCTCAGTGCCCCCCACCCACGTGGGCTGTCCTTACCCCTCTGCACCTACCATCCCACTGTTTTAATTCTGCCACACCTGCACCACCCTTACCGCTGCCAGGTGAGGATTTCCCAGTTAAGGATATAGCCATGATTAACTTTGGGAAATGAGGAACTTTATTTCTAGCATGATTTATGCATTAACACCTCTCTCTTGGAAATTCAATTTATTTGAACTGGGAATTATTTCATTCCTGTATCTGAATTAGATTACTGTCATGTCCTAGCTATCATTTCTTTTTCCAGCCTCGATGAGCGATCTGTTTGTTATGCACTCATTAGCAAGCAACCCTGGTTTTGAGGGTAGCCGCCATTACACCATCTCTCTCTCCTGTAGTTTAGGAATATTGCTGATAATAGCTCCTGAGACATGTTTGGGTTATTAATGCAAAGAATTACAATACACATAACAGGTACTGGCCTGTCATGACATCCTCCTTTATAGCAACATTTAAGCTGCATGAAGAACACTTCAGTTGAAGTGTTGAGAGAGATTTCAGCAAGGGTTGGTTTGGGTTGGTGTTTTGGTTTTTGTTTTTTTTTTTTTTTTTAATTTCTGGTTCCTATGTGGGAGCCTGAATATCTGCAATTGATTGGGAAGGCTGAAGTTTGAAGCTCGTCTGGGTTGCACAACCCTCTCGTCTCACTCATGGCCCAGCGTGCACGTGGCCAATGGCAAAGGTTTTCATCGTAGGGCTGGGATGGTTCTCTGGCAGTCAGTTACCCTCGGGAAGGGGAAGCCCTTCTACCCTAAGTAGAAGAAATGACCAATTTTGAAGGGGTTTATGTTAGCTTCCGCATGGGTTTCTCCTAGTAATGACAAACTCAGTGTTAAATATGTTCTTCAGAGAGAATTGTGGGGGATCATATTTCGAACAAGCTTTGCCCAGTCCAGGTTTTAAATTAACTGCAACAGCAAGGCAGACTAATGCAGATAGTGCAGCATGCAGAAGCAGTTACAACTTGCAGTATTTTCCTCTTGGTTCAGCTATTTTTCTTCATCTACAGGAATTACAAATATAGCATCTGCCTTCAGTCAGCTCACTAATGAGCTATTTCTGCCTCTCTGCCCACTGTAGTCAGTGCAAGTGCTATGCACAGCTCTCGGGCGTACAACCTGCCTTTGTAGAAATATTTCTGTCAGATTAGTTAGAGGGGTAGCGCAGGGCTAAATACATCTATTGAACCTAAGCAATGTTAAGCCAACTCTTCCAGTGCTTGCTCTTTATTTACTTCAAGAGTATTTTTTATGCCAATATTTGTTTCGTAAAATAAGGCTAACAGCAGAGGCAGAGCCACAAGAACATAAATGCTAATTGCTTTCAGCTAGAGGCAGGGCCTCTGCAGGGCTCCTTCCGAGCTGTTTCTGGGGCTGCTTTGGGCAGGGATGCCACGGCAGCTCGCCCACCCCAACTTGCAGGCCTGGGGCTGCTAGACGTGCGCTGTACCCGCAGCGGTGTACGAGGCAACCCTCAGAGGATGCACAGGACCATGTTTGGTGCCAGCTGTGACAGGGATAGCCTCAGTCCACCCAAACCACTGTTATTTGTCCCAGAATTGGCTGAGCTATGCTGTCCCGTAACCAACCTGATTTCAGATCCACTATCATCTTTCTAGATCCTTTTTCTAGTGACATTCTTGTTGCGCTTCACCAAGACCTTTGGTCCAAGGACAGAGTCTTTTCTTACATGAAAACCATTGCTCTCAACATGCTATAGAATATTTTCTATATGACAAGCTCCAGTTGCATGGTAAGTGAAACGCTTTAATGAGCACAACCAACATCTTTCCAGAGGGAGGAAAGGGGGGGAAAAAAAAAAAAGCCAAACACAAACAAACATGGTATAAGCAAAAGCAGGTCTCAAAAGACAGCAAAGTAAAGGGGGGAGGGGGGAGAATGACAAAGGAAAATAACCAAAAAAAGCATCTTGCCATACAGTTAAATAAGTGCTGTCTTTAAGCCTGAAGTTCAACAATGTGAAGTGGAACATCACCATTCTTTTTCAGTTGCCTCTTTTTTTTTATTATTTTTTGTCAGTAGTTGGATTGCTATTGCAAACACCTTCACAACATACAAAAAACAAATTTGTTTTTAATCCAGAATAAGGTAATGATTTTTTTTTTTCTTTTTCAATCTGATGGGAGTTCAAAAGTAAAAGAGAAACAGTAAAACTATGACAACAGCACCTTGACATTGTTTTAATTCCAACGCTATCAGAAGTTAAAAGCAGTAAACAGATATAATACTAACAGGAATAAAGATACTTACTGGCTAAAATGTAAACGGAATGTTTTGGTTCAATTTATTTTTCTGAAAGAGGACAGTTTATCATCAATTCACAACTGAAGCAGCATGCAATTTTATTCTTTTTTTTTTTAAACTTTTTATATTTTCAATTCTTGGCAACGGCGACAAACCACAATGTTATCGAGGAATGTAATGCAGACTTTTTTGTTTGCTTGTTTTTCTTTTTTTTTTTTCTCCTTTTTTTTTTTTTTTTTTAAACTTGTGCGCAAATGACTTTTGTTCCCCTTCAGGTCATGGATATGTTCAATAAATAGATTGTGGAACCACTGTACTGTATAAACTTCAGTTATACATGCAGTCCATAAAATTATTTTTTACTGAATAATTTACCCTGTTATGTATATATACAAATAGATAATTTTGTCTCAATATAATCTATACAACACAAATCCACTATCTTCCCCTTTTAATGGTTAACGTACATACACAGGAAGTGTCTATCCTTATAAAGCGCCAGCCAACTCTCTTTTTGTTATCCATGGTGAGAGCTCTCACGTAAGACTGAGTAGTTCGGCACTGGGAGTTCCAGTGCCTCTTGTCTATGCCCCTGCAGCCCTCCTTTGTGTACCCCTTGGGGTTGCATTTGGTCTCATAGAAGTATTGCTTCAGTTGGCCTTTGGGTACTGGGACTTTTTCCAGGACTGTGACAGTCGCCCCGGACATGTCCACTGCAGTCTTTTTCTCTGCCGCCGTCACCCACTCGCTCGTGCTGTCGCATACGCTCAGTTCCCCACGGCGAGCTGGGTCAGAGTGGCGCCGGACCCTCATGGACATGTTTGCAGCATCCAAGTAGTTTTTGTACTCCTCGAGCAGAAAGAGCAGTGGGGGTTCCAAAGGCACTTGACTGCTTAGCATGACTCGGGATGTGTACAAGTCTGCATCCTTGTTCTCCTCGCTGGGCTGGATGTCCTGGTCCTCATCTAGAAGCTCCTCTATGACATGTTCGAAAGTGTCCGCCAGCGATGTCAGTCCTCTTGAACCAGCACTGGGCCCATTTAGGCTCTCAAGAGTCCCGTGGGTCCGAAGACCTGGGTAAGCCAAGCTGCCTTGTCCTCTGACACTAGCTTCTTTCATCGGGGCAGCTTTCATGCAACTGAAGTATGAGATAACCATAGTAAGGAAAAGGATGGTCATCACTCTTCTCACTTGGTGGAACTGTTAAGGACAAGAACAAGAAAAAAAGAAATCAATAAAGCAACATTTAACTTACATGGGGATGGAGTAATCAAAATTCATCTGAGTTGTCATGAGATATTATGCATTTGCTGCAGAGATCTACTGCATGCAGCCACAACTCATTACCAGTGATAAAGCATACTCTGGTACAAGGCTGTTCCTTGATTTAGAGTTTCAGATGAAGCATATGCCAAAGCTTAGGCAACATTGATACCAGCAAGTCAGAGTTCTTACATGCCAAAGTCTCGCTGTAGTAAGTATTAGACTAAATACCATACGGACTCCTTATTTATTGACTGATCACACCTATTTCAAGTAACAGCAAAAGCAGAACTGCTGTTTAGCAAAGCAACATTCAGCAGTAAAAGGCAGCTTTGAAAGCGTGAAAGGCAAGATTTTAATTTCAAGTGCAAATGCAAATGTTTGATTTTTAAGATCTCTCTATGCCAAAAATATTTCATCGTTCTATCCACAAAACCACCCTGAACAGCACCAGGATAAACTGCATTTGTATTTCGAAAGCAACCTTCAAAACACAGGAAGAGGCCATGCAGATTCTGAGGTCTCAGCAGGTCAGTTCCTCATCTAAAAGCAGAAGGTATGCGTGCATAAATATAGAACAAGAAAATGGTCCAGCACAGTACACTAAATTTGAGCTGGACGGACTGCTTGCATCATGTGAATGCCATGGAAGGGACCTGCCAGATTACAGAGCTGGTAAGAGCTATACTGGAATGCCAGTACCAGAACCACTGCACTGTACTTTCCCACAGCCCCATACTGCCTGTCCTCAGGGGGGCAAAGCATCTACTTAAACCCAGGTAAAGCCCTGAGCCCAGCATGAACACCAGGAGCACAACCGGCCCTGCTGAAACACGGAGCACGTTGCCTTTTTCTCTCACATTCTGCCCCAAGTTCTGCTGCATGTTATAGGCCACATTTTGAGGCTTATACATACGCTTGGCTCTGTCCCCATCAAGCATGGAGGGGTAGCACCGGGAAAGAGGGCCGGTTGGAATCAGCACGACTCACTCCTATCAGCACTCCCAACAGCTCGGGCTCGTATGACTGCTCCTTCCCAAGTGCTTTGCTAAGTCTCTGTAAACTGTATGTTCCTCAGGGTGGAAATTGTTCCTTCCTCAAGTGCAGAGTACACACTTTAGGTACTATTACAACAAGAGCCCCCCAAATCCTGCAGTGACAGAGAGCTATGCTTTCTGTCTGATCCCAAGTGCTACTACAACATCTATCACATCCCGTTGTTATTTTTCCTCCTTCCGATCCCCGCTCTCACCAGTTCTGCTTGCTAGAAAGCAATGGCATTGTTCACATTTTTGAAGAAGCAGCTAATGCTTGTTTCAGAGCTTTTGAAGTTCATTCGGAAGTACCTCATACTTGGCAGCGCTCATTGGAGTAAATGCTATTTCTGTTTGCCAACAGGGTGCTATGTAAAAAGCCTTACTTCATCTCCTGCAAATATGCTGTGGGAAACTAGTACTCTTAAGACTCAAACATGGAAAGACAATCTATCATAAAACATACAAAGAAAATGAAATATGGCCTAGAAAGGCAACGCCCAAAATGTAGGTCTCAAAGTTTACTTAATGAAGTTGGGGGGTGGGAAGTGTTTGGGTTTGTGTCCACGCCCCCAGCCCCCCACTAAACAAGATTTTGGCTCAGAATCCTCTCTACCCAAGCACAACTCTTCCTTCATCCCTCCATCTCTCTTCCTGTTTAAAAGTGTTATTGTGGCATAGATTTATTAAGATTAAACAAACCTGACATCTGTGACTCACGGGAACATAGTGTTTGCTCTAGCCATGCAGAACATTAATATTTTGCAGATTTTTTCATCCCAGGATTTTTAAAACATTCTGCGGGGACCAATATTGGATTTCTTCCTCAAAGGGGAGGAAGAGAGACACTACAGAGATGATTTACAACACAAAGAAGAAGGTTATCAGTCTTCCTTTATCAAACAAGGAGAGACAAGACAAGAGGGAGAAGGGGTGGTTCAGCTAGCATACAAATGCAGAGCCAGTGGAACAGGGAACAAGAATAATAATATTCATACACTCCCTCTTCTGAGAATTGTTCTTTATAAAACTTAAAAGGAAAAGAAAAAAACCCAACCAATTCCCACATCACACTTTGTGACCACCAGAGCAGTGAACAGAACACAGATCCTCTGGCTCCTAGTCAAGTTCCTGTTATTTTTATTAGAGTAGTGCCCAGAGGTCCCAGCCAACATCGCGACTCTGAAGGATAGATTCTGCCTGAGCTCATAGCACCCCAAAGGGCCTTTCAGTGCAAAAGAGAGAGGACACCACACAAGAGGCACCAAGAGAAGCACAAAACAGAAGGAGAAGCTTGCACCCATCAGCTAAGTACACTAGTTGGAGGCTGAACATCTGCTTTTCAAGTCAGGTAGGTGACAAAAGGATAGAAGGATTCCTGGACCAGGCCACATCCTTCACTGTTGTCATTAGGCTGTTTACCTCTCATGGTAGCAATGAACTTGGAGGGATGTGAAATGAATAGAATAGCGGCTGCGCAACTTCGTTTGCATAGACACTTTTCTTACAAGGAAAACGACAGAGGACAGAGAGGTACAGAGAAACCTCACCAATTGACTTCAATAAGCCCTCAGCATCCTCCGCCAATAGCTTGTTGGTCACCAGATCTAACAGTACTTTATATCTCATGTTAAATTAATCCTTCCTTAATCAATTTTGCCTTCCATTTAGGAAGGAAACTGCTGTCAAGCTTGATAAATTAACATCTCAACCGATGACATACAACTGCCGCTATTATCTGGGGTAGCAAGAAAGCAGGTACAGCTAGGCTCTGAAAACCAACAACTTTGAGACAGCCATTATCCACGTAACAGTGATAATACACAAGAAAATGTGTCCCCCTAAAAGCCACCCCTCTTCCTCACATTTATAACAGTCGAAGAGTATGTCAAAGTAAGCTTTCGCAGCGCAGACACATGGAATATTGCTAGCAAGCAAGCAGAGGTCAGACATCCACTTCTTTGTAAATGAGTCCCAGACTAAGCCGAACTGTGCAAGCAGGATGTGAAAAGATTCTTCTCGCTATCTTGACAGTGACTTGAGCAATATGCACAGTCCCTGTCTTTGGCAGCAAAATGATACCAAGTGATTTAATTTGAGGAAGTAATATTTTACCATCTAGGAAATCTCCTCATTTCAGAGGCCATAGCAATTTCTAGTAGTAGCTGCTCCAAATCTACTAGTTTAATATGCTATAGCAGAGTAAGATTTAAGTATCACTCCATGGGTAGAAACACACAACCTTTTAGCTGCTTTTGAACTGACTCATGAATCCATGGTTCATCTCTTACGCAGTGAGGCAGGACTAATATCCCACTGCAGCACCAAAAAGGCTGCTGGAAACACTTTGGATGGCAGCTTCCAGCCCTCTTCCCCTGCTCCCCAACTATCAAACTTTTATTATGTCGCAAAGACTAAAGATACTGCCTGTCCTGTTACAGTAAGTGCCTGGTAAACCCCAAACACTAACACATTACGCACACCCTTCTGATTACAAGGAGGTCACCCTCCGCAAAGCCACGGTGGGAACGTGGGAGAAAGCTGTACTCTCCCAGTTTCCCAGCACGCTACGACAGAGCAAGACACTGCCCCTTTCCATGCTGGGCACATCCACCACTATGAGGCCTTGCATGGAGATGCCCCAGCACTTCCATGTACACCCCTGCTTGATGCTACCCTGGAGATGTAGCAACTACTTCCCACGGAGGCTCATCAGTGCCGAGTATTTCTTAACTGAAGCAACCTGGCTGATACCACGTGTTCTGAGGGCATCGATACAACTAAATGGCAAACAAAACAGAGTAGCCACAGCCACTTTTAGTCAGACATGCACCTAGAAAAATAAAAAATAAAATCACTGATGATACAGCCTCAATCTGTAGTCCTATCCTGCATCCATCCCCTCCCTTCTCAGTTGCAGGAGGTTCAGGTCTCTACTCCCCACCTTCTAGGAACCACCGCTAACAGCTGCAGTTCTTTTGCACTCCTCCTGTTCAGCTATGTTGCTGGGCATAAAAGATCAAAGGCTTCTCTAGGAAGTAGAATCTTGGCTCAATTGCTGTCATAGACTGTTGTATACACCTACTAACTTGTAAAAATAGGTAGAAGCTACTTAAAATAGATGCATGCTAGCCTCCTTAAGACCAAGCCTTAAGCTACTCCCTCAGGTCACACAAGACGTCTCTGTCAGAAATAACATTTGAGGGTGGGTTCCTGAGTGACATCTGTTCTTACGGCTGCAAGAACATCCTTCCTTCTGTCATACAGCATAGCAAAGCTGAAGCAACGAAAAGAGGTCACCCACCATGGACCAGATCTCAGGAAGACGTGACCTAGTTTGCACTTCAATAAAGTCCATACAATGACAGCTAGAATAAGGGCACATAATTGTGGCGGTCATCTCCACTAATGGGAAGAAGGCTCGTTAAATGAAGGTCACGTCAATTATCTACAGCTAGTTTACATATGCAGTCAATTACCTAGCTGGACTATTTATTTCAGTATTTGTGTTTAATGAGGATTCACCAGTTAATTGTTTTATTTCATTATTTCTAGTTATTTTAAGCAGAAACCTAGCAGCTTAACAGGTTGCATTTCCAGCAGAGAGACCTGAGGAACAGCTGTACTTGCTTTTCGGCATCCTGATATATGCTATGAAAGTTGAAATAACTTTCAGTAGTGAATAGATTCATAATGCTTTAATCTCCAGAAAGGAGTGTGAGGTGGAAGATAAAATTAGCAGCAAGAAGACATTCATTTTCTGCCTTGCCATTTTCTAAGACCTTTATGCAAAAGTTCAATTTACTAAATACTACTGAATGGCACAGGCATGAGTTCCTGCTCTACGCATCATTACCAGAGTGTGTGAACAGATACCAAAATGGGATGCATGTCAGCACATGATTTGCAAAGACTAAATGTACTGAGAACAAATAGTATTAACCTTTAACACATGCATAACTGGATGTTTGACGCACTCTGGTAATCCTTGCGGCTATTTATGCAAACTATATAATTACTTTTTATTACTGAAAATAAAGCGCTCTCCCCCCAATACATACACATGCACACCCACACCCAATTTGTATTCTTGTAAGATGGTTCTTCATGTCAGGAAGAAGAAATCCATTTTATTTTTATTCTCTCATGTTGGTTTTCCCTGAGGTAATAAAACCTACTTAGCCGTAATGCCAGAGATGGCAGAGACGAAGAACCATTTTGAAGACTGAGATAAAGAGCAAGCAAACTTGCAAGTAGTTTGTAAACTACAACTTTTAACATAAGAAGTTTTCTTTCATCTTATGTTACTAAATATTGCCTACGGTACAGCTTGTGAGAGCAAAGACACTCCAGCAATGCCCACGTTGGCTCTGGAGAAGTATGCATCTCTTTAAAGCACTACAAGGAGGTTTTGTGGGGTTCAACAGTTTTATCAGACTCTCCCCCAAATGCAAACAAAAATCACAACTTCTCCTGTCAACCAGAGGTAGGAAAGAACTCAAAGAAAGCTATGGCAAAATAATAACACCCCGATCTTTCGGAGTTATGTATCAGAGTTTCCTACAAACCATCATACCTTTCTGGACACTCCAACAGGCGTGCAAAGGGCACACTTGCTTCAAAGCTCAGAGAGAGAGAATTCAGCAGCTCTAATGGGCACAGATCAGACAGTTTCCTCATTACAAGCATGCTTATACTTGAATTGGCTAAGTGCGGGACTACGAGGAGTTCCCAGGAGGATTTCTGTCGGATGGATCCCAGACCCATTCTGCCCATACCAGGGAACAGGCGGGATGAGTTTTGGCAGTGTGTGCAAGTGAAGGAATAGCAGACCAGACTCACAGATGGCATCAGAGCTTTCAGAGAAACACCACCCATGGAAAAAAACCAGATGTGCACTATTTTTATACTTTTACAATGGGAACCGAGTGTTGAGCCACTGGCACACATACTGCCTTTCCAGCTGTTTCTACAGCATCCCGCACACGGGGCACTCAAACGGCACTGGGGTTTGCAATCCCTCCTGTAAACAAAGAAACTCAGCTCCAAAAGGGTGCTTGTGTGCATGCCACTATACAGATCAAACACAATATGCTTTACCACAACATTTTTTGCCAAAATTTCATGTTGAAAGACCAAGGTATACAGTGAAAGTTGCCCTCAAATAAAAGCGCCTCCACCAGGTATATTTTTGCTCATCAGGAGTACCATGGGAGTACCTTATCATGGGAAGCCAGAAATATCGTATAGTAGGGACATGACTTCCAAGCCCATGTCCGAAGCAATAGCAAATTTCAATTGCAGAATTTACGTCAGGCTTACAAAACTGCATTGATGTGTTTTGGAGAATTTGTCAAGATAACATGCATGCCATTACTGCGTTCATTCAGAAGTAACATCATGCAACCTCTGTGAAAGGAAAGTTCACCTATAGAATAGGCTACCAAACCCACTCCACTAAACAAGAAAAACCACCACAAAATCATTCCATCAAATAATTACTCAGTGCCAAGACACTATCTAGTTCCTCCATGGGAGCAGATAATTACAGTTCTCCAAAACCCCTTGCTTCAATAGCCACTAGAACTTTATATAATGCTAATTCAACCTGTGCACGGAAGAACTTCAGGGCAGAACCTCAGGCATTTGAACAGCAACTGTGGTTTGTCTTCCATTTCACTAGGGCTCTTTGGTATGAAACATACTCTGCTGAATCGTCACAGGACTAAGCTGTTTGCCAAGTACACACATGAAGCTCCCACTGAAGTCGAGGATAATTGGCACCCAAGAGCAGGAACAGAACGGAGCATGTTGCGTGCAAACTAGCGTGAGTTGGATCCCTTGTACTGTGACATGTGTCCAGCAGCCCTGGAACAACCCAGAAGCTGCTGTACCAGTTGAGCTTGGATCTTGCGAGTGCCTATAAACTATTGAACAGCATGTAAAACATCCCACGCACCCATCAGTTCTGCTTCAAGTGGCAAGCTTCCTAGGACCTATAGAACATTATGCACTCACCAGGAACATAAGGGAAGCTTAGCCAAGGAAAATCAATGGTTAAAAAGCATAAGCATCAGATGGAGCACTCACCCATGCTTTGGGCAGGCAGTGCTTCCGCTAGAGTAAGGGAGGAGAGCAAGGGCTATACCCATTTGTTGCAAGACTCTTACCTTTGCTGAGACCCTGACTGTGGGTGGCATTGCAGTAAGAGAATACCTCGCTTTTAGCCATAGTCAGTCCTTGAAATGAAGCAGATGAGTACGTTGTGATGTGCGTGAACCAGAAACTGGAAATGCCTGTTGTCAGAGCCCTGACAGGTATTAACAATATGCCTGCATTTGCCAGTGGTGTTATCAGTCATCTTTTGGCTGCCCGCCTTCGTGTGAGGATTTCTCTCAACACACGCTCAGTCCAGCTGTTAGCACGGCATCTCCATGGAAATACTTTCCATACACAGGACAAGGGATAAAAGCCTACACTGAGGTACCAGAACAGCTTCAGGGTGTATTCTAGCCCAAAATTACATGGCAACAACCAGACCGGGAGCAAAAATTTCTAAGTTTGAAAAGCCACCTCAATCTATTCCAATTAATGGAATAATGAGGAATTTGTATTGAACAAGGATATACTCATTAGCAATCTAACCCACCTCACTGGGTAGCCAGCCCTGCACGTGTCCTGCTGTGACAATGGCTTTATCTTTGGAGATAACACTGTTGGAAAATTATGTTAATAAGTTAACATAACTGTATTGAAAACACTTTGGCCAGAGTGCTCTTTCACCCCTGATGTTTTACTTTGACAATGCAGCACACCAGATTTCAAAGCATTATAGTTTTCAGCTCTTTTTTTTTTTTTTTCGTTTTCCACCTTCTAAGTGGTTTCATGTTGAAACAAGACTTTTGCAATTGCTATGCCTGGCTCTCTATCCCTAATCTATCTTAAAAATTTGGGGGCCAACTTCAACTGGATTCAACAGAAGAATACAAGTTTCACAGACAACACTACTTCCACGGTCACGTGTTGTGACTGGCATGCAAGCAGCTGAGACCCACCCAAATAAACTCACCCCCCCTCCGTCCTTAGTCAGGCAAACACCAGTGTATGGGCTTACCCATTTACAACACTGCGTATTGTTTCTTTCATCTCACAAGCTCCATAGGCAACGAATCGTATACTCTCCTTGGTAAGAATATTGTATCTTTTCATTATGGAATTACTAGAAGGGGTGAGGAGGTACATCTGGCAAAGATGCAAGTGTCTGAAACCAAGTTTCATTAGTTGTACTGCTCAAGGTAAAAATGTCTAATGGAACAAAGAAAAAACTGTAGCCTTGCAGGAAAAATTAATTTATCATGCTCCTGCTTTCTCGTAGTTGTATAACGCTGTAATTTCTTTCAGAGAGGAGTATTACACTGTGATTCCTATGAATTACACAGACATTGTGTCTTCCCTTCCCCAATTAAAAATTAAGTTTACCTGGCTCACGACCTTTCATACTTGCTGCCAGATGTAACAATAGCTTGTGGCATCATGGGAAATTATTTCCACAAAAGCTGCTGAGTTTCTTTGAAGCAGTAAATTCCAGTGGACCCAGTTCTGGTGGACACAGTCACTGCCTGGTGTAAATTCACAGTGCTCTGGTCATAGATCTATACCAGCTGTAAAAGGTGGCCCAGTATTTATGGGATCATAAAATCAGATGGGGCCAACACCTAAACTAGAGCTAACAGCTGTATCAGAACAAAATGTGACAGGTTTCAGCAAAACAGCTTCCTCACTCTCAGGACTCCTGAGGGATACATGCATATTTGTTAATAATTACACTTTAAAGAGGAAAAAAAAAAAAGCTTTCTAGGTGTGCAGACTAGCTCCTCCCTTCCCCCACCGATATAAGCACATAAATAGCCCAGACATGCCTATAAACAGAAGTATGCAAAATCCAGCCCAACACCACCCAACTTCCCTCGGCTCCGCACTTGGGTGTCTTGTTTCACGCACACACACCCCCGGCCGAAGAGAGCGGCTTCGCTGCCAGCGCACTGTTCTCGCTGCAAGAGCCCTTAAGCTCCAAAGGGTAGGTTTGTATATGGGATTTCAGTCATTAAATAAACACTTCTCTAAGAAAAACTTCAATACCTGTCCCTTCACATAAGCAGATCCTACTGCCCTGCAGGGAAGGAGAGCCTCTCTCTCTTCAAATAGCTAGGGGTGGGGGGAGGAAAGAGAAAGTTGAAGCGAGAAACATTAAATTACCCAGTCTGTTGAAAACAGCTAACTGTTCTGCCGGTCTCAAATCTCTGCACAACACGACAGATTACCTAGAAGTCACCATCCTATTCAAAATCAAAAGCAGGGCTGTCTTATCAGAGATAATTAGTAGTACTAGAGAGGAAAAAACCCACACTCAGAAGTTGCTAGAGCAGAGACCCGGTACTTATGCTGCCGTGACTCTCCACTTGTACGTTTCTTGGAGAATGAACCGTCAAAGCTTCCGAAGTGCTTTGCAAACGTTGAATCTCAACATCCTTAGGTGCGGAAGAATCGCACCGGAAATCCTATTTTCCTTCTGGGTAGGCTGAAGCCCAGAAGACGTTTAAACAACTTACCCCAGATTGCAGAGCAAGCGGCTGCTGCGCCAGAGAACAGGGGAGCCCCCGCTCCCAAACCCTCGCTTCAGCCACTACGCAAAGCTGCCTTAACCATATGCATCATTCACATATTTTGCAAATCTCTCTATGGTAACTTAGATGTCTAACCCAGAAAGAGGCAGGGCAGCTGATTAAAACCTTAGGGGTATTATTTTGAATACATATGCTAGCTCACTTCCATCTGTGTTGTTAATTAGTTCCTGACTGTAGGTTAAATGTAGGGCATGTTGTCACGAGCCTAAGGTGGGGTGGCAGGACCTCCTGCTATTGCCATATGGCTTTTTGTTTCTTCCTTCATTCTTCAGCTTTTAGCCTCATGCTTCTAATTTGTGGGCCCAACCATTATGTAACAAAGAACAACAAGAAAAGCAAGACTAGTGTTAAAATAAAAACATTCTCCACCATTAAAACCTCTAAGAGGTTTGATGTGCAATGCAACACAACTTCCCATCTCATCCAGAGGCTGCTTTTACCCACAACAAATTCACTACGAAATTCAGGAAAGACCTATTCCCATGGAGAACTACTACTGCACAAGTAGGTGTTTACCAGCCCTATAAACACAAACCAGGCAGCTTGCCCTGGACCAAAGGCCATCCTTAATTTGTATAAAATTGAGAAAAGCAAGGCTATGCCTACTCGTCATATGGATGCTCAGCCTTTACAGGGGATGAAGCCAGCGTAGTGGCACCTTCCCCATCAAAACAATGAAAGGAAAAAAAAAAAAGACGACTGAGTTTTGGTCATCTTTTTCCCCCAATGCATCTCCACAGATGCATCTTTTTGTTAAAAATACAAATGGCTCAGGACAGTCCTCAACAAAACTACGGACGGTGTTTTGAACTATGCCTGAACATGACTAATTACAAGATACGCGGAGTATCAGCAGTTCACCTGCAGACATTTTCTCGTGAGTACAACTTGAGCACTAACAGGTCTGGCGGTGCTTTGCCACTAAAGACTTGCTCCAAAGTGTTTAATTTAGAGTAGCTGCGGAAGTTATTTATTGTGTTTTCTAACTCTCATTACATAGCTGTCCTTCCATTAGCTAGAGGCGGGGGAGATGATTTCTGCTATTTCCAAGCGTAGGATTCTATAATTTTCTAACAGCTACAGGAACGAGAGCAAGGAAAAAAATATACAATATCTCTGTTGAACAAAACTGATTAAGTGGTATGACTTCTTTGGAGGCTTAGACCTCAGAGTAGGTTTTTTTGATTGATTTTTTTGTTTGGTTGGTGTTTTTTGGTTTTGGTTGGAACCGACTCACTTATCCTTTTGCAACATCCTTGTTAAACGTTGTTGCACTGGGGGCAGCAGATACGATCATTAGTGCAAAATAGAGAGAGAAAAGGACTTAGAATGAGTCTTCCAAGGAAGGCAGCTTTGTTCTTTAAATTCAGGTGCCAATCATTAGGCTTTTAAGGGAAAAGTCATTTTCAGACATTCTTTAGCTAGTCATTACACAAAATCTGTATTTCTGTGAGAAAGACATAAAGAAGCACCTGCTTATCCTCTCTTTGCACCATTTCATTGGCAGCAACTTGCCAATGCCATACCAGTAAGTACCCTGCTGTTGCAAGGAGATGTGAAACATCCTCTTTGCTTCCCATAAAATAAAAACAATCCTTCGTCAGTCTGCAGTGCATTAGCCGCCAATGAAAAAAAAAAAAATCCTGACATTGACATAAACTGTAATGTTTATATCTGGAAAGGCAAAAATGGAGAACTTCAGATGTGTTTATTTCTAGTTTTGGTTCAACCCATTATAAAGATAAAGGGTGGTTGTGATGTTCAGCAGCAAATTCGTACTTCACCACAGTTTCCTGGCATGGGTTCTGGTTAAGTTACCCTTGCCAGCTTGAACTTGTTAGTGGCTTTGCTTCCCCCTTGGACTCACACTGGCTTTCAGTACAAATTCTATCAAATAGCATTTCTCTCTTGGCATTTACGGCTCAGTCAAACTGGATTATCAACTCAAAAGGAATGTAAATAGCAAGTGAAGATCCAAGTCTTAATGCAGGCAGCCAGCAGGCACAATTATCTAGAAATACCGCAAAACAAGTCCTGTCGCTCATCCCAACAGTGTCCACACACTTCTGTAGTACGGTGACAGCTATGACTAAGGGGAGTTGGTTTACTTACTAATCCAGCCCTTGAATAAAGTTTAGATTTAATTTCTTTTTATCTCAGTATATCAAGTACTAAATGCTCACCAAGAGCGCCATGGCCAGTGTAAAGAAGGGTAAACTAAACCATATGGATACTAAATGTTACACCAAGTTTAGAAAGTAAATGGCATAACGGACTAAGGAATCCAGAGATCATAACCTTTAATTCCTTGATCTACACAAAACTGCCTTTCTCCGGGAGCTGTTATGTTTAAAGCAAGCAGTGTGTTGATCATGTTAGATAAACCACAACCTGCACTAGAATTGGCACAGGATTAAGCTTAACTCTCTTATAAAAGAGAAAACAAAACCAAAAAACTTATTCCTGTTCTTATTGTTACAGCCTTAACTGCAACAACATGATGCATGCTGCGTTAACAAAGAGCACGTAACAGCATTTTGCTCAAGACTTCGACCGGTTCAGTCTTTTCCCAGGCTCCTCTTGCTATGCTAGATGCATGCAAGGGACTACAAACCTACCCGTAGCCCAGTGCGCGTACTGGAAAGGCTGAGGTTGGAGGCGGAGCTCCAGCTGAGCCAAGGGTAGTCTTTCCAACAGTAGTTTGGTACACGAGCTCTCTCGAGCACCCTGCTATGGTATAAACAGTCTGCAGTTGCCTCCTGACTTGAACTGCAAATGCCCCTATACCACAGCTCCTCAGTTTCCCCCAGGAAAACTCTTCCCCCCAAAGCTCTACATTAAGCACTTCTCCCGCTATACTTTACACTGACAGATTTAAAGATTTAAAGTATGGGGGCTGGGCCATGTGACCTTTAAAGGCCACTTCCAACCCAAACTGCTCTGTGATTCCATGATTTTAAGAAATTATCAAAACCATAACTTGGAAAGATATGTAGTACATGCAATCAAATAGTAGCTTGCATTTCCAAGTTTCTGTGAGATGTAAGTTCTCAGCTCCCACTGAGGTTTAGTTGTGTTGGGTTTCTTATTCCACTGTATGTTTGATAGCCATAAGCAGTTACTAAAATAGCCCCCGAAACGTACTGTGTCTGTAAAAGGCAAACAGAAATAATTGCACGAGATTATGAGTTCAGCGGGAAAAAAAGGTTCATTATTTTTCTTTATAAGCAGTTCCTCACAAATTAAAAGTAGGCAACAGTACTTATTCTGCTCTCCCAAATGCAGAGGAAGAGCCCGCTATAGTCAAAGATTGATGTGCAAAACAAAAATTGGAAACTGTGAGCTCAAAACAAGATGGGAAACTACGTCCTAAGAAGCAAGGGGCAGATATAAAAAGCGTATTCCATGATTTGAGGTAGCAACAAATACCCACATACCCAGTTTAACTTTGATACTTAATTTTGAAATTGGGAAAATCCTCAATCTAGTGAAACCAAGCTAAAGGCTGCAGAGTCGATATATGAAGAAAATCAGATTTTTTTTCCTGTTCCACAAAATACCTACTAAAGGACACTCCCTACCAAGCGCAGTTCAATGCCAGAGTGGGGGCACAACCTCCCCCCTCCCAACCCAACTCAGATCCTTAAGGGACTAGTTCTACATCGCACTTTTTTGGTGCGAGCTTTGGATGCACTGTCAAGTCTCACCGACAGCTGTGACAAGCCAGTATAAATTTGACTTGCAAATACTTCTTTAGGCATAGTCTAAAGTTCAGTCAACAAATGATTTACTGAAAGCGATCCTTCTTGTTTACCTGTTTGAGCCACGCAAGGTAGACTGTAGAAAGATCAGTTACCTCCATCGCTCGAACAGGACTCGCAGGTACCACCTCAGTTACAGGGTTAAACAAAGTCCGCACGCATACACTGAATTACTGCTGAGGGGGAAGAACGATTGGGATTAGCAGCCTCGCTCGGTTTAATTGCCCAGCCTCGCTCGGTTTAATTGCCCAGCCTCCCCTGCAAGAGCCAGCCATAGCAGCACGTTCGGTTCGTGCATCTCTAGGTGGCGGTAGCCGCTCAGATTTTGAGATACCGAGAGATGCTTATCTCAAATTTAGCAACCAGTATTCCTCCCAACCTCCTAGAATTGCCTTTCCTAATTTGAAATGTGACCCCCTCCCCCATTTCTTCATAATTTATAGTAGTCTGAAGCTGAGTCACACAGATTTCTGCATTTTCCTAACCAAGTACAGAAGAAAAGAAATGAACTGCCAAAGTATTGAGGTAATTTATAGCGTAAAGCATTGAGAGCTTCTAGTCGATCAAAGGACTGGGAGAAACAAACATAAGAACAATCATGCCTTCTGTTCTGTACAAATGCCATGGCCAGAAATAACTGTCCTAATTAAATGGTTTCAAAAAAATGACTTCTCTGAAAGATACAATATTCTTACCAAGGAGAGTATACAACTGCTCCAGCCTTATGGCAGCTGTCAGCGGGGCATGAAAATTCACTAAATGAGGTTTCCTTTTGCTTCCTCTGGTTGTCCATGGGACTCATCTTCAGACAGCTGTATCCATTCGTGATGCCTAAATTATGCTGTAATGGAACGTTCTGCTACCACTAGTATCAGTGTTACTAAAGGATTACAATCACATCAAATCAGCATCATCCCAGCCAACTCCCTGCTCACAATTTATAAAGGGTAGAAACTGCCTGAGATGAGGTTGGCTTTCTTTGGTAGGACTGTTGCCTGTTCCACCAAGTCCGTAGCATCTTCAATATTTCAGATTGTTCCATGTTCATTTTGAGTGTTGGGTGTAGCCGTTGAACTCCACCTGAATTCTAGTTGCCTGATAATTAGGTCCTGAAGGTTGAAAAGGAGGAAAATATGAGCGTGACCCTACAGCTCACCTATGCTTTATGCATGTGACTGTTTGTCCCGTTCTACATGGACAACTCCTGCAAACAGTGCTCTTCACTAGACTGCTCAGAGCCCAGAATTGTAAGCAACATGGTCAACATCAGGTTCCATCAGAGGACGTAGGCCATAGTGTAACGGCTGCCCTATTAACTCACATGTGCATCTCCAAAATTAAAGTGTTTTATTCTTCTGTTATTGTATATGCTAGTGTTTCCAAATCAAGTAGCATAAGGATTTATGTTGCTGACCTGTCAGTTTAAGAAACCATAGCGGAGTTGTCAGTATAGACCTCACTGCAAAATCTGTTATTTATTGTTTGTACTCCAGAAGCGCTGAGGAGTCCTTGTCAGGTACCAGCAACAGAAGACAGGCAAGACCATCTCTGCCCCAAACAACTTAAGTCAAAGACTGAGTAACAGGTATGGATAAGGCAGGGGAACAGTAAGATTTGTGAGCTGGCAGGCAGCGGGCACAGCCTACCAGCCCCATCCCAGCCCGGCATCAGGCAGCTCGCTCAGAACACACCTGTACCGCTTCCCGACCCGGCACCGCAGGGAACAAAGGAGTTGTTACGCACAGCACCTTCCTAGCTGGGCTGATGACAGTAGGTTATTGAGTTACCGCCTCATCTCGGCGGTACACAAAAATAGCTTAGCTTCGGTGCTTTTAAAAGCTTCCTTTTAAAGGGTATTCACAGCTAAGCATTACCACGAATGCCAGCGTATGAACTGATCTAAGAAATGATTGAGAGTTTCCTAATTAAGGAACGCTTTAGCTATTTAGGAGGAACCTATTGCTCACAACATATGCTTGAAAACAGGTCAAGACAAGTTAGCAATTAACCTATTAAAAGCATATATCCTCTTCTAGTGGAGCCTCCACCAATTCACACAATGCCTAACGTGAGATTTCCAGCGTAGGCACAGGGCACATTCTCAGAACAACATTTCAGCCTTTTATACAAACCAGGAAGGCAGATATGGGAAATTATTTATTTAATTTTTAATAGGATCACGCTTATTACACAATTCACTCAGAGTGAAATGTTTCTCAACTTCCTACAGGCTTACCCATAGAAAGGATGAGAGGGTCTCATGCTCACGAGTTTCTTGTGACCTGCTTTTACACCTGCACCCCTGCAGGGAGGTATTATCTGAGCTAGACATGCAGCTTCTTGGGTTTTCCTCACTGTAACAGCAGAGTAACAGTCGCAGAAAGTGCTACAGGTACTGCAAGAACTTTCTACTGCAGCTACTTTCAGCACTGTCATTACACGCCAAGCTTTCAAGCAAAAGCACGGATCCTTATTCTCCACTATATTCTTTCACATTTTAATGAGTCTTTAAAATCCTTTGCATCTGTGCACTACATTTCGTAGTATTCCAGCATACTGTAGTACTCCCGTAACACTACACTACAGCGTAATGTCTCCGTGTTTAAAAGCATGCTGCTTGAAATTAAACTTTTTTTCAGTTTAGCCTTACTCCCTCCAAGATCAAAGTCCTTTCCAATTTTCCTCCACTGTTATATCTGGATTATTCAGATAAAGTGTTCTTGATCCTTCTGACCCGGTTTACCCTGATTTCATGGCCCTGTAACGACAGGATCCACCCCGCAGCTCCAGAAAGCAGAGAGCACTGGCGACGTGAACAGAAGGCACGCTACTTACAAATGGGTTTTCCCAGCCGAGGTTCAATGAAGCTGAACGTTAAATGGTAGTACTACAGCAGAAAATTGTTGTGAGTTAGAGCCCAGTAGGAAGGCTCCTGATTTAGTAAATAGCTCAAACGTCTACCAGCTCCTTCAAGGTATTTTAGAGCTGAAAAAGAGCCGTTGCTTTGCCCCGAGACCCAGGTGAAGGATGGCATTCTGTCCTGCTGCTCCCAGGATGAGCAGGAGAACGTTGCCGTTTGCCTTCTCCCCTTCCCTTGCCCCGGGTTTGTTTATACAGCCAGTGCCCCGCCGCTCCGCACGCAGGGAGCCGTAGCATCCCCCCGAACAGCTGTTACCTGCTCTCGCATGCCAAACTGCGGAATTCACAGCCTGGATAGAGCCAAGAGCGTTCCCTCTGCTCACGTTCTTCCATACCTAGACTAACCCGGGGCTGTCACTGGGGTGGAGTTTTCACCCCAGCGCTCGCAGGCAGCACTCCTGCTCTGCCAGCGGAGCCAGCAGGTTGCACCCGGCCGCCCAAGGCGCTACCTGACACAAACGGGCAGGGCGATACGACGACCTTCTCACTCGAGACGGCCGACCACGTGCAAACAGAACGAGTCCTTCCGTTCCGCTACCCAACAGCCGCTCAAACCCAGCGACGCCAAAGCTGCTCCCGTCCGCGAGCAGGAGGCTCGTTGCCCAGCCCGTTGCTCGTATCTAAAGACGACCAAGGAAATTCGTTCTGTGTACTTATCACACCATGAATTAAAGATTACAGAAATACTTGCTGAAGAAAAATGTATTGCCGGGATAGATTCTTTGCATTCATTAGAACTGTGTTACTAGAAACATCAATAAGTAATGACTATTGATCTCACAGCAGGCGTAACCTCAGAACAGCCAACAGTAAACTGAAAGGAAAAGTACAAACCGAGATACCAACAGCACCTCTTAAAAATAAACAAGCAAAGCGAGTGTGGCGCACAGTAACAACACCTTACGCTTTTAATCCTGTAAAAGAAAAATTAAAAAATAAATCAGTGGGAAGGCACAGGGCTCTCACAGTCTTAATGAGACCTTTGCCAGGCGAATTTACCGTCTAACGCCAGTTCCGTTCTGGCCGGCGGGTACGTGTTTGCCACACCAATATGAAATCAAAACCAGCGGGCAGGAGCAAACCTCTTCCTCTCCTCCTCCTCCTCCTCCCCGCGCACCGCCG
>JMFS01117128.1:0-15662 GCA_000699545.1 Podiceps cristatus
CTGGCACCATTCCTCACACACTAAATCCAAAAACCAGTAGCTACTGAAGACAAAACGAGCTCTGTCCCAGCCTCATCCAGGAGAAATGAAAAGGCAGTAGCCCATCTCTTCACTGCATGTGGTATCCAAAATGGCGAATGGAAGAGTGCTGCTACACCACCAATGCAAATCCACTCAGGAAACACAAGCAGCGTTCACGACGTTCCAGAAGCAAACAGAACTAGCAGAGGCTCAGAATCATTCAATATTTGATGTATTTTAGTGGAAGACAATGCACAATCTCTAAAGGAACAAGAGATTTTTTTTTCAGATGCTGCCACTACTACCAGGAAATCTTACGTAAAAACAGCTTCTGAAAGGAAATCCTGCCAAATTGCTATTTTGAATGCCACCATAGTTTACATTTTCCAATGAATTAAGGTCATTAAATGACAGGCTATTCTCAGGATTCTAAGAGCTCTTCAGGAAGGCTTACAGTGCAATGTGCATTTGCCAATTAAGTGAAGTCTACTGTGAAAAGAGTGAATCATAGCAGGACAGAACCCTACTGCATGACTCCTGACACCTGTGATCAAACTTTCCAGGAAGTGCTCCTAAAAAAATAGAAAAAGAAAAAAAAGGATTCTATTTTTGCAAGAAAGGGCAGATTGTCTTCAATTTAAAGCTTGGGGGAAAAAAAGACGTTCCTGTGTTTCTCTAAGATTAACAAATGCCAAAAGACAGGTCAAGCATACAGTCAAGTTAGTACCTATATGAGTTGAAGAACGCATATCAGCACAAATATGAGTTGAAAATGAAAGCTCATCAGTCAATCAAAACCAGGAAACCAGAAAATACAGATGACTTGAAATGCGTGGTGGTGTGCATTTTGTCATTAGATAAAGGCCACTAGAACCCAGGTATAGACTGCACCATCAGCAGTCTAGAGTGAATTTTATTCTTTATTACATATAAAGAAATCCACTATTTTTGTCAAGAATGTGAAAATATCTTACCAGTATATCACATGTATTACTGATTATTTTCAAAAAAATAGAATTAAATAAATTGATAAAATAAAGACACATCTTTTATTATAAAATTTAATACTAAAAAAAATATAATCTCTAACTGGAAAGCATATTGTTTCTAAAGCCTTTTATATATGTCCATACATTGGACATCAAAATTTGAAGACAAGAATTTTAAAGCTGAAATTATAACACTGCTCTGCATTTAAATCCAGATTGCTGCTTTCATTTGAATTACAATCTGGAACCTGTGCATTATTATAATTTATTTTTTTTTTTTAAACCAAAACATATTTCTGCCATCTCCACAGTAAGAACATTTCCCTATTCAGAATCACTGAAATAAATTTGACAGAATGATTTGAATAATCCACATTAGATTGATAGCTAGTCAAGAGGCTGATGTGTTAATAACAGTAATAGATTGGAAAAAAGAAAAGTGCATTGGGTGGAATCAAACCCTGGAAATAGAGGAGAAATATGAAGTTGTGACAAACTGTCATGGGACAGAAACAGGACAGTAGTACCCTCAGGATAAAGGGAAATAAAAAGGAAAGGACTTGCAGAGAAGTGTTTTCCTCATAACAATTTTCCACCAGTAAATTATCAATTAATCTCACTCTACTGGTGAAACCAAAGCTTTATTCCTTCTTCAGATGTTAAAAAGCACCTCTTTAATCTTCATTGTCTATTGTTTTTCCTCAAAAGGATTTGTCCTAGCCAAGCTACGTTGGAATCCAAAACATGGTGCCACTAGAGGCACTAGTCCATTGCCCTTGGCTTATCGTGCAAAAAAGATTTGAAATTCTTTTCATAAGACCAAGAAAATATGAGGGGGTACCTTGTGCTCTGAAGGTGGGAGCATGACAAAAAACTCAAAGCTTGAAAAAAGCTTGAAAGTAGTCTCAGTTGTATAATCTCATTATTGCAATGTAGACATGCACTTTTCAAAGGAAGGGAGCAGTGGCACAGAGCGTGGTGTCTGAAGAAACCCACAAGGACCTGGGCTCCAGCCAGCGTGAGGAGGCTACTGAACTGCAGGTGCAATTCAGAGACACAGACATGAGCAAGTTTGGCGAAACCAAACATGGACAACTGCTTAACAATTCACATACATTGCTCAATAGGTGCCAGATGATCTATTTGCAAGGAAGTCCATCCTTACTACCGTTGATTTTCTTTTGTCCTGATTGTAGATGGAAGCCCCAGAAAATAAAAACAAAAGAAGCGCATCCTGCCAAAATTTATATTGCGCCTTTTTATTCAATGATGCAAATATGGATTTAGTAGCTCATTTAGTAGCTTAATTTGAGCATCCAATTCTGAATATCAATTCTTTCACACAACTCTCTTATTTTTCTTTTGTTGTTATTGTTCTGAATTTCTAAGAAGAGCTGTTGGTGCTCCTTGTTCACTGTTCAGTTGTTCTTAAGATGAAAATCACCAAGTAAAGGCTATCCACTGTATCTGACAGTTTATCTGTCATCTACAGACTGAGAAAAGACAGAGAAGATTTTTTTTTAAAAAAAAAAAAAAGGCTTTAAATGATACTAAGAAGACAACAAATCCAAAGGTCATCCAAAGACAAGAAAAGTTCCAAAATGAAGAAGCTTTTTGAGGCAACTTCAGTCTAAGCAGTTCTAATATTACCAAGTAAGTTGCATTACCCATACTTTTATCGCACAACTTGTACAATCCTGCATGTGCTTCTGCCTTTACGTAAAGTACCTCAGCTTCCCTCAAGGAAAAAAGAACAATTTTTTGACCTGCTTGACTGTAGATGGATGTTAAATTTAGCTAGAGGATATATTTTAAAATCTTTTAAAATCAAGAAGGCAATTCAAAAAGATCATGTAGTACATAAAAATGGTTTACAAATTATAGGAATGCTTACGTTCAGTAATGCTGCAGCTTTTGTTAATCATATTTGTAATTCTTATAATTTCAAAGATAGTTTTTGTTATTCCAGGAAAAAGGTCAATAGTACATCTAATACCTTCAGGCTGGAAAAGCCTACTGTCATAGGGATGTACAGTCTCTACCCAAATTTCAAGCTGCTTTAGGCGAGTCTAGAGCTATGCCTTGAACTTGTAAAATCAGTTAATTGTGGCCTCTTCTGTTATTTGCTGTTCGTGTTCTGCAGAGACAAGGTACTTCATCAGATTTATGCTATTGCCTCTCTACTTTCCTGCTAGTTCTCAAGTAATCAATAAGATTAGTGCTATCATCAAAATTCATTTAAAACTGCCACTATCCTTTATCCTTTTGGTATCATGTGAATTAGAGAACTCATTCTGCACTACTTGAAAGCCTCATCAAAGTTTTAAGAAAAACGGATTGATTCTTGGGGGCAATCAGCACAAATATTGCAACTGAACTTCTCACCTGGCATTATGCATGTGTTACATCACATATAAATAATTACAGACAGAGATGATTAGCAATCTAAGCTGCTTGCCAGAGACAATAGTCTTTAAATCACATGCCAGTTAACATCACTTAAGGAAGATATGCCATATTCTTTTGTAGGATATCTGCTTAAAAGAGGTTGGGTTTGCAATTTCAGAACTTTTTTCCTGCATTTTTTTTTCCACTCAAAAAACTTCTAGTGACTTTAGTGGTATTATATCAGCTTTCCAGTTGGCAGTGCATAAGATTACCTGTTATACAAATAATTTATAATAACACTGCAGTATAAAAAAAATATTGATGATAATGATTTGATTTTGATAATGGGAGAGAAAAGCATGGTATTTAAAGGAGCGGAAAGGAGGGAATGAAGGAGTGGAAAGAATGGGGGAAGGGGGCAGATATAGCAGTCTCAGTTGCTTACAGATGTAGGTGCAAGCACCTCAGAGAAACACAAGCTGTCATAACTGTACAGCCAAGGAAAATATCCTAATGTCTTCATATGATCTTTTATGGGGCATTCAAGCTGTAATATTGTACGTGGTAGACAACTATGCTCTTAATTTGTTCCATTTATTCTTACATTTATTCTTTTAACTACAGTTATACCACATCAGACACATTCCATCTCTCCTCCATCTTGAACACTATTTAGTTTCTTTGGATGCCTGTTATTTTAAGGTGAGGATTTAAAAGAGATGTATTAGTCACTGAATAGCTGATAATTGATGTTCTCAATACATAGGGCTGAGAAATTTCTGAGAAAAGGCGACAGAAATGATGTGTGTTCTCTCTCTCATGACTAACAAATGGTACAGTATTTTCTAGCACTGTTGCTATTTGTGGACATAGTTTGGGCATCTGTTTACCCTAGATCTTAATTGATAAAATCGTAATTCACTTTTATAAATAAAAAACCCAAGATTTTTTGTTCGGTTGGTTGGCTGGTTTTCTTTTCATCTACTGCTTTCCACTGATGTCAGTGCAGTGCCCGTAGCCCAAACACCCTCTGCGCCCAGCAATGCTTTGTGCCTACTGGCTGAGAGGCAGTGTCGTGCCAACTGTAACCTTTACCAGTCTGCTCCAAAACAGACAAAAAAAGCTCATAAAATCACACGGAAAAGTCAATACAAAGATGCAGAAGCCAATCTTATTTTAACAGACATTCCCAGCATCTTCAGAGAAACAGGTCAGTGCACTGTGTGCATTTCCAGGAGGCAATTAGGAATACTAAATGTAGCAGTGGAAAAGAAAGTAAGGTCCACGGGCACCAGTTTAACAGCCACTCCACCTTACGCAAGTCAACTCAGGCACTGGCTGTGCTGTGGGTTTATTTGTCAACCGTCCTTTGCCTTTTCTGTTTAGACTGTCAGTCATTTGAAGCAGCGACCTCCTCATCATCTTCTGCACAAAGCACAGTGGGGCCCTTATCTCACATAATTTACCTGATGGGGTTTAATTTTGCTTGAGATACAAAAAAGGCTGAATACCTTTGCCAGCGAATCCACTTTAAATACACCTTGGAGGTGTGCTCCATTAGATATACCACAACAAGAACATTTCCCCAGAGCTCTCCACTGCTCTATTCTGAGCCATCAAAGTCAAGTCTAAGCAATAACTAACACTGAAAGAATAAAGTAGTCATTAAAGTTAGGTACTGTTATTTGCAGCGATGCGGACATTTCTTGGCAGTATGATGTGCTAAGCACGGGTTATTTTATCCTAACAATAGTCCCATATGACGTCAAACTGGCAGATCTTTTAACTGACAATAACTGGACTTTCTAATTTGTTTATTTTAAGAACAAAGCTGTGCACCAAATTTCCACTCTTGAAAGATACTTTTGACACTGAACACACTCACAAGAAAAATATATGAAACCACTGGCAAGTCTGTTTCTCACATTCCACTTTCAATGCTCTTGGCTATACACTTTTTAGGAGAGGAACAAAGTATTTTCCAAACAAAATTTGAAAAGCCTCATATTTGTCCAAATATAGATTAGTCAAATACATCTCACATTCTTATTCAGAGCAGCAGAACCACACATACAGAGCTTCTGAGATGGGTGTACCATCAGCCAATATATAGTTATTGCCCACTTGACTTCTTCAACTCTTTCCTTAGCTTGAAAGTCGGAAACCTCAGATGAAGATCTAGGTAGGTATTTGGGATCTCCTTCACTCATTACAGTCATTCTCTTGTTATAGTGACTAATACAAAAGGTATTAGAAGGAATAGAAACTATGGTAACACCTATTAGCTCCAAACCCAGGGAGGAGTGGCAGGGGAGAAAAGCTTCATCAAACCACACCATACACACACCCAGAAGTTCCTTACTTCTTCTGATTGGTACTACTGAAGAAGACTATGAATGACTATAGTCTCCTAATGTAATACACTTCTCTGACAGAGGGAAAGACCTTGTTTGTTTTGTAAATGGAGATTGCTCCAGGGCTGAAAGTGTGGAGTCAATTCCCCTGAGGCTGAGTGCCCTCACCACCCTGCAGCACTTTCTACTTCAAGTAGAAACACATTTTATTGACTTCAATATCTCAAAAAAATAAGCTAATGGCACTACCTTTGTCATATATGAAAACCAAGACCAGCAAAAAAGAAAAAAAAAAAAATCACTACATATATTTTCTCTTCTGGGGAGAGGACTAGACAATAAACACAAGCACTTTGTAATATGTAACATTTCAACAGTACACAGACAATACTGCAGCATGTAGGTTAAATTTATTTATACATAGACCAGATATACTAAAATAGAATAAAACAAAAAAAAAAAAAAAAGAGTCTCCACTCTAAAGTCACTCTAAATGACCCAAGAATCTAATTATTCACAGAAGATGGATAAAAATAAGACACAACAGAAAGGAAGGATATTATTTAGTGCTCATAGATTTCATATTTGCAGTTTAGAGAGTTAACTATATTCATCTAACACAGAGCAATCATAATGTCAATAGGCAAACTAAACAGATGAAGGAATTCTTATCAGTATTTGGTATGTGGGGAACTGCAGCATATAATGACTGTGTTTTTCGCCTATGGTAACTCAAATATAGCATGTGGCTGAGTCACAAACTGAACCTTTTTTTCCTGTGTTGCTGACAAATTTCTTAAATAAATCATCCTTCCTCCAACACTTCTGTGTTAATAGTAATACTGCATCATCCAGTGCAGTAAGTCTGAACCACACACCCAGTCCTCTCCATTCTTTCATCATTCTTTTTTTCTAAATGCAAAGACTAGGAAGGAAACTACCTCATTTCCATTACTTTCTTTTTTATTATTATTATTTTTTTTTAAATCATTTCACATTATCACTGTGGAGGATGCAGTTCTGGGCTGGATCCTCCACTAGTGTAAATCAGTGCAGTAAATAGACTATTTCACCTGAGCTACTGTTGATCTGAGGTTATATCCCAGAGGTTACCAACAAGAATCTCTTCAAATTAATAGATGATGTTTTACCTCTATGAATCAGCTTGTCATTGTTTGACTTTTGACAGTGCTGTTTAATCACAATGTCTTCCACTATCATTTCATGTTCCCTGACTGGGAGGGAAGCACACAGACTCTATTTTCAACCACAGCTCCACTATTTTGCCAGCTCTTAAATGGAATTTGCAATTGCTTGGAAGGACATATCAAAGCAGACACCTCTGACCATGACTGTCACTACCAAAACTGCTTTCCTATCACATACCCTCCCCAAAGCTTTATACTAGTGATGACACAAGATTAGGGCTATCTCTTCTCACATTAGTGAAGACTAGAAAGCTGCTTGCCCACATGGCAACTGCAGTTTGCTGCGAGCACTATCAAGCACAAGGTGCAGCATGACTAAGTTGTTGTCTGCCCATGGCATTCACAGTCTTACATGTGTTTTGTGGCCTTTCTCCAGATCCCTGGCCTTGGAGAGAGAGTGTCAAATACTGCCTACCTGTGTTTAATAGCTACTTCTTACCATGGCTATTTTTCTGTATTTTAGGACAACCACAATGGTTAGTGGTCCTTAATAACTTCAGGACAAAGTTTAGGGTTGGAAAACTATGCTAAAAGCCCACACAGCAGAAAAAGGGGAAGAAAATGCATGAGACAAACTTCAGTTAGGCCTTCTGAACTTGGAAAATTGTGAACCTTTCTTTCCCCTAGAATGCTTTTTTCCATTTTTTGTTTTCCTCTGAGATGCTCAGCCTATTTCTCATCTGTATTAGTTTTGGTTTCCCAGCACCTGAAGTCCAGTCCTCCTGCTTGCATTAAAAGGAGAGCTGTGCCCTGACAGAAGACCACTGCCCAGTCTTCCTTCTCAAGAGTGCATATTTTCTTTTATATTACTTGCAATACTGTAGCTTTAAAAAAGTTTCAGTTTCTTGACCTTGTCTTTTGAAAGCTTTATTGCTTTTTTAACTTAGATTCAAATTAACAGAACTTTTTCTTCATTTTCTTGTTTATGTATCAGTTTCATTACTGCTGTCACGGAGCTCTGGGGACAGAGGTAGTTAACGGCTGCATCTCGACTGCTGCAAATACAATTGCACGTTCTGCCCTGGGATATATGAGTGTAATTCCTGTTGACAATGCAGGCAAAATCAATTTCATAAGGCACTGAAAACTGCAGCCACTTATGGAAGGCAGCATTTGACTCTTAGGGTTACGTGGTCATTTCTAATTTGGTAGAAAGTGGCACTGCATTATTAAAAATAGAGAAATGTAAGGATCACAAACCCAATCACTTCATTGCATCCACAGGGGCCACAGTTTCTGAGGAAAAAATTGATCCAATTGATCATGTCATGTGTATCTGAACCATCCATCCTTTGGTGCACAGAGGGTAAAATATAATGTACAATTCAAATTCTTATCCAATGAATGCCGGCTTACCTGTTCTAACTACATTTGGCTTATCCTGATTTAAAACAGGTATGGATTTAGTTCTCTGCTTCCTACTTTCACAGAGAATACTCAATTCACATAAGTGAAAGATGTCTTAGTCTGACCTGGAAGGCTACGAAACCAGCGGTCATGCCCACTGCACTGCTAGGGCCAGTGCTGTCAGCATGAGCAAAAAGCACAGAACAGGAAAAACTCAAGGTCAAGGACTCTCTTATAAAGGTTCTCCTGGTTTCACTGGCAATTATACCTCTATAACTGAGGAAAGATTGTAGGTGCATTTTTAAAGGGAAAAGGTTGGCACCTATTTTTCAGGGTTTTTTTCTTTATGTTACAACCTTGTCACTTGAAATAAAGGCTACGTTGCTTGCAGTTGTTTTTGTCTCTGTATTTTTCTGCACCAGAATTTGACCACATTGAGCACTGCTTTTGCAAGTGCTTGCAAGATTTGTAATAAGTACATGGATAGTTTGTACTCATTAAGTGAACTTGTGTGCAATAGTTAAATATTACTGTTGCATACTAAAGAAATCTCCCTACCAGTTGTAAAGTACACTGTTTGGACAGCTAACTATTACTCTTTGCCTATGTACAGAGCTTAAAAAAAAAAAAAAAAAAAAAAAAAGGGACTGCCCAAAGCACAGAAGTTTGAACACCAGCACCCTTGAAAAGTTCATGATTCAAAAATGAGTTAAGTTATTAAAAAAACAAACAAACAAACAAACAAACAAAAAACCAAAAAAGAAAACAGCTGAGAAAGTTTTCTCTCTTAAACATGAATGCTGGAGATATAATAAAATTGCATTAAAAAGATTTGCCTCAATTATAATTGAAGGGAAATTTGGGTTGCAATCTATGCAGTGATGTCCGTTTCATTTGCCTGATTATGGAAACTTCTTTAGCTAACCACATATCACCCCATTTGCATTTGTTAATTTCTTTATTTTAAAATACATTCCAAGAAGACTACTTTCATAGGATTTTCAGAAAATTTAAAAGAAAATATGCCACTTGGGCACTATTTCTTCCTATTTTTTCTATCACCACTACTGAAAAGAGTCTTCCACTCTATGCAAGAGCATGCCTGCTTACCTAGCAATTCAGCAGCTGCCATCCATGGCACTATGCTATGTTTGAAAATCTGGATCTTACTTAGTTAATGCTTCTCAATCTGTATTACGACAATGACCTAAGAATCTAACCACTTAGAACAACACAGAAGATGGATAAATCACAGCAGAAAAGAAAGGCAATATTAAGTGTTTATAGGTTCCAAATTGTGGTCTTTGTGGTTGTGGTGCAACTTTTTGAAAGATAAATTTCCTTCATTCAGTACCATATTTCACTTTACAAATGAGAACACTTTATTATTCCCTTGATTAAAAACCAAACAAACCCCAAAACTTCTCATTATGCCCATATTGCTGATAGACTGTGACATGCGTGCAGTAGTTGTGATATTGTTGGGTTTTCCTTCTTTTTAATCCAGATCTCTGTCATTAACAAGCATGGGCTGGGACTCCTCTGCTAACAACCCCCTAGCCATTCTATGAAGTGGTGTTTAATCTCAAAATGCTTTTGTACTTGCATTTGCACTTCAGCTGTGAAGTTTCTTAGCACCTTCAGACAAACCTAATTCATCATAAATCTCACATAAATGTAATGGTTTTGATTTTCTGCATACAGGTAACAAATTTTTAATGTTCTTCTCCACTTTCCTTTCTAATTGGGGATGAACTGAACTCTTGAAATCAAGAATTTATATTTATTTATCTTCAGCTTCCAAAAGAAAGGGGAAATGTTTGAGCTGTTTTTTTTTGGTGGAGCTTTTCAAAGCTCCATTCTTTAATGTAAAGAAATAAAAAAACATACAGAAGCATTCAAAACACAGATTTCAAAGAGCATCCACTCATTACCATACAAATAGCACAGTCACCTACTCAGTATACCTTCCTCTGCCTATCATTGCAGTGTCAAGCCTGGAAGTTCAAAGGTGCACCCTTTTTTTTCGCCCAAACCAGAAGCTCCATTTATTGTCTACTAAGCAATTATTTTTAAGAAACAAGACTAATGGAACTTCAGTCCATTTTAAATAATCTATTAGCTGTCAGCCAAGTAGACCTGTCCTGAAAGGCATGGCCCTGACAGTCGGACATGGCTTACATTACTCTGCTTAATTTCATGTCTACTGAAGAAATAGGTGAACAATGTCAATATGATTTTAGAGGTTTCAGAATATTTGAGATATAGATACCATTGACTTATGCGACAGTAAAAAAACAAGCATACAAGACAACACAAATTTTCAGTGCTGTGCCCACCGCACCTAAACAACAAAATTTCCTAGTTTATGTTTCCTCTCTTTGCCCTATTGCATTCTAAACCCCACAGTATTATTATGTAAAGTATAATACAAAGCAGATTAAACTCTCTCTGTTGGCCATCAATTTAACCAGCACAGAAAACTGCTTTTTTCTTTAAATCTGTGCTTTCTAAAACTGGAGAAAAAAAAAGATTATTATTTTAGAGCCACAGTTTATAAGAACTACAACTTTAAAAACACCATGCATTTTCAGAAATTAATTCAGTATTAGAAAGTTTAGTTTCTCAGCAATAACATGGAAGACACGATCCGAGCCACAAATCTAGTTAGAGGAAGACTGCTTCATCTACAGTCCACCTCTTCAAGCCTTGCAAATGACCTCAGCAGCATAATTCAGATAGTCTGTTGCCACTAGGAAAACAAATTTGTTCATCTCCAACCTACTCACATGGCACTGTGCGGAGGTAGAGATTGTCTCTTATGATCTGCTGGAGCTCATGGTCTACCGAACCTTTCTGGAACCGTAAATTGAGGTAGTGACGAAGGTCCTTATCAACAATGCCTCCTGTCAAGGAAAAGACAAATGAAAGAATGATTTAAAAATATATTGCTTTGGCGGAAGCAATGAATTACTTGTAAAGTCTCAGTGGTTCATTTTCCTTCATGTTTCTATCACAATGGATGACAGAAACACAAAGAGCTTTTTGGTTAATGCATGTAGCTGGTATAACATTATTTAGTATTGATAATTGTAAAGGTTAAAAACAGTTAATAACAACTAACTGGCTAAATCTGTATAGTTCAGAAAATACATATAGCATTATAGAGAGAGGTGTCAATGTTCTTCTGCACAAAACTGAAACATATCATTGTTATTATATAACTATCTACGTATATACCTAAATAATACATTATTACGTATTTTTCTTATGACCTTGTACCAATTTCCCACCTGTTTATTAAACAAAAAAATCTTGGTTCAAAGTGCCTTTGTAGTGTTTGGTGTTTTCAGTCCAAGCATAACCAGAATAAAATGCAGCTGTACTTAATGATCATATAAATATAACCTTTTGTGTTATTTCTTTCTAATAGCACTCACATCTGAAAAAGGTACTATAGCAAATGTGGGTACATATTTTATTTCCACCACTGAAAGAGTCATTAGTCAAACAATATCTCAGCATAACCCTGCAAATGTGGAAAGAAAAAAAAAAAAAAAAAAAAAAGAAAAAAAGAGTTAAAACCCCTGTATTTGCCACTTTAACTTTAGGACTAAAGTATTGTTTAGCCACTGACTAGTGTATCATGTTCCACTATTAAGAGCATACCTATAAATCTAATACAACATGATTAATAAAAATTTCCCAATAACGTTCCTCTCCATTTCTTTTCACCTGGAGTATGGATCACATTTATTATTATGGGAAAAAAAAAAAAAATCTATAAATAACTGCATTTCTTCCTTCTCTGAAATTCCAATATAAGAAAAATATAGAAAATCATTACTGCACTAAGTTCTGACATATATACCCAAGATGAAAAACCGAAAGCAGATAAATCCATAACTTGTTGCTTCATAGATTCATCCTTAAAGCATTTTTTTGAAATGACATTTGTTATTGAACCCTCTGCCAAAAGTCTTATTGACCTGGACTATATAAAGATCTTCCTGTACAAATGAAAATATAACATTCTTTCCTAATTGTCTGAAAGTCACTGCAGAGCACAAATGGCTATAAATTAAAATATATCTCTCCTTACAGCTATTCCTATTTACCTGCCAATTAAAAGTCCATAACCTTATTATTGCTGCTCTTTGTCAATAATTTCAAAACCTTTTGTTCCAGGTTTTCAAAAAGCTTATAAATAATTTCTGTCATCTTTAGCTAAAGGCAAAAAACCAACAGACCTTTATAATCAAAAGAAAAAAAAAAAAAAAAAAAAAAAGAAGCCCCAACTCATAACAGACCCAAAGAAATACCTGTGTGCCCGGTTCCCAGAGGCTGAGAACTTCCATACAGATCTCTGTTCTTCCAGGATCCCAGCTGAGCCACTTGGTCTACTACTTTGGTACCACTGACCCCCTTCCTAGCAAGGGGCTCTGTCTGCAGACCAGACTATCCTTACTCCTGCTAATTTCTTAACGAGATTTCGGAGGAGGCGAGGGCTAGAGGAGGCTGCAGAGAGACACTCTGCTCCTGATGGGAATCAGCTGTCCTTTCTGATCGGCTGCAGAGAGTAAAGGTCCTGCAGCTCTTGCTCTTCTTGCTCTAATATACAGAACATGCCCAGTGATGCAGATGCTTTCTGGCAGCCTGAGAAAATGCCAGCTCGAGAACAACAGCTGTAGCCTGCCCACTGACATAAACCTGAATCATTCAACTTATGACATACATAAGTTTAGGAACCTACACAGATTTCTGACCCTCAAAGTGCATTTTTTATTTACAGCCTTTTGCTTCAAACACAGCCATTTATTTCACCATGTGTTAACAAATGAACTAAACCCCCCTAAGTACTTCATAAAGAGAGTCACCTGATATTTTTGGCACACTGCATGTTCCAAACTGGAGTATGGAAATATATATTTATAAGAGGAGATACCTACAGCCTAGAATTTGTCAGATACAGATTCAAAAGCAGAAGTTCATAACAGAAACAAAACCTGTACCTGGCACAGAGGAAAAAAAACTACTAGCTTCCAAGCACAAGGGAAACATGAATCTTTTCTTAATATCTGAGTATATACTGTAACACTACAAAGTCTATTTTAAAGAGCAGTCAGATAAACCTCAGACAGCATATGTAAAATTGACAAATTTCCCTCTTCCAAAGTCCTCCTGTTTTTCTGACCTCACTGACATTATTCAATTCTTTGGGCATAAGCTACCTTTTTTTTTTAATCTGGTATAACAATGAATTTTACATTCTAGAAAGTGTAAAAACTAAAATAGTTTGAGAGTCTTGAAGAGCAGATGTAATACTTTTAATTCATCCTTCTAACTGTCATTCTGCTTTTCTCTCCTAAAAAGCTTTGTTGTTTTACATGGTGCTTGTCAAAAGCATACTTGACTCCAGATGTGCTTTCCAGGTATTTATAATGCCTGATCTTTTGATCAGCCTGATTCTTTTAAAGTACAAGCAGAAGAAAATCTTGAGTGTGCTAGTATGGGGCCACAAGACTTTTTACAAGGAACTACGGTGATCTGCAAGAATGTAAACCAGCCTTGATTCAGCAGCAGTGAATTAGATATTGTGTTACAGACTATATAAATCAGGAATAACATGAGCAATAATAATAGGACTATGTCCTCCAAAAGGCTGAAATAAGAGACAGAAAACATTACCCTTTGTTTTACTTTGGAGGGAAAAAAGAAACCTAGTGACATTGTCAATATCTTCACAGAAAGAGAAGCAGCCAGAGAGAAATTGTTTTTACAGGCATTAACAATACTCCGCTATTTGATGGTCCTGCCCAACCCAGTCAGCCAAATGTCCGGTACCCAGGACTGACTTGGTTTCCATAAAACTCAACTTCCCATTATTTTCTCTTTTCATAGTAGAGTGAAAACCATTGAGATGTTGAAAAATTCCTGACACGAACCTAACCCCCTAGTTTTCTGTTATTCCCAGCCAGCCCACAGTGGAGGACCTCAGAAGGATGCTCAGGGCCACCGGCACCCGTCGCACCGTACCACCAACCCCGCTGCAGCTTCACGGCAGCTTACCAGAAGGAGCTCACGAAGGCCACATCCTGCTCACCGTGTATGACAGGGAAAGGAAGGGATGTTACATGTCAGAGGTGTTATACAGCACCAGCTTTAGAAACCCAACCCAGAGACCATAATTAAAACCGTTCCTTGGCCACTGCCACAGGAGGAGGCTGACAACTGTGTGACGGAGCATGCACTGGCTTGCAGCCATGCAGGGCTTTTTTTTTTTTTAATTTTTCCTGGCTTGAGGCCTATGCTCTGTTTCAGTTTCATTTCACTCCAATGAATCCCATTGCTTTGCTAGCTGGGAAATATAGTACGTGAATGAAATGCTTCCAGTAATGATCTCTTGCATAATGTATGCCTGGTTTGGGTACAGCTACCAATCATGATGGCAAACTCATAGCCATGACTGAATTTGATTCCACAGATTATAAAATTAGACACACTTGGCTAAATTAAAAAATGCTCTGTTTGCATGTTTTACTTATGAATTTAATGAGCAAAGTATAACTTTTACAGTGTTTTAATGTATTTCTGTCAGGTTCCCTTCCCTTCTCAAAATCAAGTAGTGAAGCCCTATCAGAAAAGAAATAAAATACAGAACACACATACAAAAGGGTATTGAATAGTTTGTGGCTCATTAAAACATTCAAAAGTGAAAAAGATAATTGCCATTTCTGAGAAAATTACCCTAAATATATATATATATATATATATATATATATTTAACTTCCTATTTGGTAACCCACTGATGCTGCAGCTGGAGTCTATTCTTGTATTTTATTTTCCAGTGAAGAACTACTGGCAAAACAAAACCACCCCTGCTCTTGTTTCCACAATGTTAGCTCTAAATAATTTATTTCTTACCCTTAACACAATTTTTATGGTTATAACTTCTCAACAAATATTTTTGAGTATTCACACATTACAATTTTCTCATCTTGTACCATAACCTTTCAATGAACTGAATTCCCAAAACCTGGTGCAGTACATTACTTGTTTTTTAACAGTGTAATCAACTACATCTCAGCCAAGAATAATTTGCCTTAGATATTTTATTTGCTGGGGTTAGAATTTAAAAGATTTCCATTTCCCTGGATTCTATAAATACTCCTGGTTAGAAAAATCTATGAGTAGGCAAGACTCTTACATCTAGATTTGCATCCGTACATGACCTGTGTCTGAGAAAAATAAAAGAAATATCTTAGGATCTGGACCTGTGAAAACAGACAAGCTCATAAGCTTTTAGTATATATCTCCCTTCTTCCCCCCCGGTATCAATCCAGGCTGGGGGATGA